>OY755039.1:134320368-134392868 GCA_963576565.1 Aspidapion aeneum
TATGTTGTAAATACGAGAGAAGTATTTAGTCACCGCATTAAAAAGAAAAGAGGTAATTCCCCAGCTGCAGAGTGCGTTGTTGCCAACATACTACATAATATTTATGCTTATGTCGTGCAGCGCTCGGTCCCGTTTTCAGAGGTTTGCGTCCGGTTAAGGGAGGTTTCAGAATTTTTTAACCGAGAAAAATTGTCCGCGTCCGGTTATTAGAGTGTCCGGTAATTGGAGTGAATTTTACATGTAAAGAAATAGGGAAAAACTTGGTTCCAAAAAATTTGTCCGCCTAAAGGGAGTATCCGCTTAATAGAGGTGTCCGCACTGTATATTGTTATAAATCCAAAAAATTTGGCTTGAATTTATACCTAATTTAAAAATTAAATTTTTGATAGTTTTTATAATTTCTATTTGTTCCACATAGTACCATTTTTCACAGCGTGCGTCAAAAAAATTTTCAAGCACGCCAAACCTGTTTTTTACGCACGCAAAAAAATTTTCACGTACGGCGTGCGGGAACTTTAACATTCCACATAAAAATTGGTGCGAAAAAAGGCGTTTTACCCACGCAAGTAGGAAAAATCTTTGACAATCTGTTCTGCGATCACGAATATGTTTGCCATTTATTGTTGGCTACAAATATTTTACGGCGATGTACAATATGGATGCAGATAATAAACATTTCAGTGCAAATAATATTGTTAAACTGATTTTTCTATTGTTGATTAGCTCGTTCGCAAAATTAATATCAAAATGTTAAAAGCGCCCTGCAGATTGGCCAACTCCGAGTTCGAAACAAAACCGGACTTCCAGAACTAAATTATAACCTAATTTATTAATAAAGCGTTTATTACATTTCAGTGTGTTGTCCAGCTACGAACAAACAGCAACAACCTCAAATTAATATAATTAATAAAACTAAATTGGGAGAGCTTTGTATAAGCAATTTAAAATATATTTGTTTACACGACCACTGTTTCACTACTACACATAGAAAACTCTCGGATCTAATTAAATTTTGGGATAATATTGGGCTAACATATACCTCGCTTCTATTATTTTATGAAATTTAGTGAGCGCTTCGATTCGTTCAGTTTAAATTTTGACCTGTGCGTATATTGGATTGAGTATACGATTTAGGAAAACATTTAGATTGTGGCTAAACATATAAACATTATCCTGTTTCTATCAAAATGCTAGCCTACAGGGTTCCTAAAATGGGATCTGGAAGTAGGATCTTCATGATGTAAGTGCATGCGCTATGTCCCGCGTGCAGTAATATGTTAGTCAGAGCATATTATTTTAAAAGGCTTTCCGTTTTCGGTCTAGAAGCAAATCATATTACTTTTTGGCAACAGACCATTTCCCCCTAATTTGACCTCGCTGAATCCGAATATCTCTGTTGCCAACTCGATAAATCGACAGGGACGGAGAAAATCCTCCCCAAACCCCCAAAAACCTGTTTTTTTTCAATTTTATGCAATTTTCTCTAAAACAAACCTTTTCATCAAAAGTTGCAAAGAACAGTTTTTTGTGAAGAATAAAATTCCCTTTCCAACGATGTATTGGTCAATAAGGTTAGGAAAAGCAAGTAGCTCTTCAGTGGCGTACGTAAATTGGGATTATTTAGAAAAAACATGTTTATTGTAGGTTTTTCAAAATTTTCTCAAAAACTACACTTTCTAGGAAAAAATATGTAGTATACTTTATTGCAGAACATAACATTTTCTTTTAAAAACTTTATTAAAATGTCATGTTGTTGCCATATTTAAGGCTTCAGGGACGTACTAATATAAACTTATTTTCAAAAATAACTGAAATAATCAGTTTCTCTTGCATATTTAAATATCTTTTCTAACTAAGATTTTCAGAAAAAAATGTGCCTTTATTCTTTATTGAGGATAAGACAATTTCTTCTTAAATGATATATGACAAAGTGAGGTTAATGTTATGATAAATACTTGAAATTGATATTTGATGGAAATTGAATGAAACCCGTAACAAAATCACATTTTGTGACGCACTGTTTAAAAGGACATTTTATTATCGGGCCCGCCGCCGAAGCCATAAAAGGTCGAAAGTACAAAAGGTCGAAAAAAAATCGACAAAACAAAATATTAAAAATACAAATTTACGGTATCAAGTCGAATTGACCTGTCCAGTCGATGTGGACCCGCGGCCGTACTTTCGATCTTTTGTACTTTTGATCTTTTGTACTTTCGACCTTTTGTACTTTCGACCTTTTGAACTTTCGACCTTTTGGTTTTTGTTCTTTTGTACTTTCGACCTTTTGTATTTTCGACCTTTTGTACTTTCGACCTTATTTTTTCGACCTTTTGTACTTTCGACCTTTTATCCGCCGCTCTTTATTATCCACCGAAAAGATAATAAGACACAAAATTGATTAGTATGGATTGATCTTAAATAATTTCTTTAAATTAAGAACACCACTGGAGCGGTAAATATAAAATAACTTCCACTTTGTTATACATCGTTTGAAAGGAAATTTTTTGCCAATGACGAAGTATAAAACACATTTTTTGATAAAGAGCTTGGTTTTTACGAAAATTGAATAAAACGTATGAAAAACATGTTTTATTTAATGATTTGTTGAAATCACCCCCATTGGACGTCGCTGGAGAGTTTGCTATAAGTCAAACCCCACCGTGCTTCACATTTTTAAAAAGGGAATTTCCCTGTCTACAAAAAAGTGTAGAACAAGTTTTTTTATGTTAAGCTTAGTTTTTGAGAAAATTAGATAAAACCTGTAACAAAAATGGTTTATTTTCTGTTTTTTCAAAATTAATTTAATTTACGGATGCCCCTGAAGTTTTATTTATAAAACCGATTTAATCATTGGCGTATATAAGGGGGAGCCTAGGGGGCCCGGCTCCCCCCCGAAACTATTTTTTTTTAGATATTTACCACATATTTCATGATATAGCATAAAATACGGCCTCATGGGGTCTCGGGCCCCCCCCCCCAAAACGGTCTCGGGCCCACCCCGAAACGTTTTTCTATATACGCCACTGGATTTAATCATGTTGTACGTCATTTTGAAGGAAATTTTATTGAGTATATTAAAATGTAATACACGTTTTTCTGTAGATATTAGTTTTTAAAAAAATTAAATAAATCTTGGAAAAAACTCTCGGATCTAATTAAATTTTGGGATAATATTGGGCTAACATATACCTCGCTTCTATTATTTTATGAAATTTAGTGAGCGATTCGATTCGTTCGGTTTAAATTTTGACCTGTGCGTATATTGGATTGAGTATACGATTTAGGAAAACATTTAGATTGTGGCTAAACAGTGGCGTATATAGAAAAAAGTTTCGGGGTGGGCCCGATGCAGTTTTGGGGGGGGGCACGAGACCCCATGAGGGCGTATTTTATGCTATTTTATGTTTTTATTCATAAAATATGTCGAAAATATCTAAAAAAATCTTAGCTTCGGGGGGGGCCCGGGCCCCCCAGCCCCCCCCCCATATATACGCCAGTGTGGCTAAACATATAAACATTATCCTGCTTCTATCAAAATGATAGCCTACAGGGTTCCTAAAGTGGGATCTAGAAGTAGGATCTTCATGATGTAAGTGCATGCGCTATGTCCCGCGTGCAGTAATATGTTAGTCAGAGCATATTATTTTAAAAGGCTTTCCGTTTTCGGTCTAGAAGCAAATCATATTACTTTTTGGCAACAGACCATTTCCCCCTAATTTGACCCCGCTGAATCCGAATATCTCTGTTGCCAACTCGATAAATCGACAGGGACGGAGAAAATCCTCCCCAAACCCCCAAAAACCTGTTTTTTTTTCAGTTTTATACAATTTTCTCGAAAACAAACCTTTTTATCAAAAGTTGCAGAGAACAGTTTTTTGTGAAGAATAAAATTCCCTTTCCAACGATGTATTGGTCAATAAGGTTAGGAAAAGCAAGTAGCTCTTCAGTGGCGTACGTAAATTGGGATTATTTAGAAAAAACATGTTTATTATAGGTTTTTCAAGATTTTCTCAAAAACTACACTTTCTAGGAAAAAATATGTAGTATACTTTATTGCAGAACATAACATTTTCTTTTAAAAACTTTATTAAAATGTCAGGTTGTTGCCATATTTAAGGCTTCAGGGACGTAATAATATAAACTTATTTTCAAAAATAACTGAAATAATCAGTTTCTCTTGCATATTTAAATATCTTTTCTAACTAAGATTTTCAGAAAAAAATGTGCCTTTATTCTTTATTGAGGATAAGACAATTTCTTCTTAAATGATATATGACAAAGTGAGGTTAATGTTATGATAAATACTTGAAATTGATATTTGATGGAAATTGAATTAAACCCGTAACAAAATCACATTTTGTGACGCACTGTTTAAAAGGACATTTTATTATCGGGCCCGCCGCCGAAGCCATAAAAGGTCGAAAGTACAAAAGGTTGAAAAAAAATCGACAAAACAAAATAATAAAAATACAAATTTACCGTATCAAGTCGAATTGACCTGTCCAGTCGATGTGGACCCGCGGCCGTACTTTCGATCTTTTGTACTTTTAATCTTTTGTACTTTCGACCTTTTGTACTTTCGACCTTTTGAACTTTCGACCTTTTGGTTTTTGTTCTTTTGTACTTTCGACCTTTTGTATTTTCGACCTTTTGTACTTTCGACCTTATTTTTTCGACCTTTTGTACTTTCGACCTTTTATCCGCCTCTCTTTATTATCCACCGAAAAGATAATAAGACACAAAATTGATTAGTATGGATTGATCTTAAATAATTTCTTTAAATTAAGAACACCACTGGAGCGGTAAATATAAAATAACTTCCACTTTGTTATACATCGTTTGAAAGGAAATTTTTTGGCTATGACGAAGTATAAAATATATTTTTTGATAAAGAGCTTGGTTTTTAAGAAAATTGAATAAAACGTATGAAAAACATGTTTTATTTAATGATTTGTTGAAATCACCCCCATTGGACGTCGCTGGAGAGTTCGCTATAAGTCAAACCCCACCGTGTTTCACATTTTTAAAAAGGCAATTTCCCTGTCTACAAAAAAGTGTAGACCAAGTTTTTTCATATTAAGCTTAGTTTTTGAGAAAATTAGATAAAACGTGTAACAAAAATGGTTTATTTCCTGTTTTTTCAAAATTAATTTAATTTACGGATGCCCCTGAAGTTTTATTTATAAAACCGATTTAATCATGTTGTACGTCATTTTGAAGGAAATTTCATTGAGTATACCAAAATGTAATACATGGTTTTCTGTAGATATTAGTTTTAAAAAAAATTAAATAAACTTGGAAAAAACATAGGTATTTTGCCAACTTTTTTTAATTACTTGAATTAACGGACGCCGCTGGAGAGCTTGTTATTAGTCTAACTTTATTAAGGTATAATATAGAATTTTATTGTCTACAATAAAGTGTATTATACATTTTTCTCTTAGAAGCTTAGTTTTTAAGAAAATTTGAAAAAACCTCAAACTTTCAGATTTTGGGGGGTCTGGGGGGGTTTTTGGAGGTTTTTGCAGCCATTAAAAAAAAAATAATATGTTATTATTTTTTAATTATACAAATATATATTTTGAATGTACACCTGTGACAATTTCGGCTTTCCAGCGACAATTTAAAATTCCGCCGCAATTTTGGCCACCATCTTGAATATCTCAGCCCCTGTCAATATTTCGAGTTGGCAACAGGGATATTCGGATTCTCCGGGGTCAAAATAGGGGGAATTGCCCATTTGCCAAAAAGTTATATAAAATGCTTCTAGAAAGTGGATTTTCCCGAATCTTGCCTGAACTATGTGCGCTCAGTTTTGTTTGGGAACTTTGGTAAACACCCAAAGAAGTAAAATAGTATTTTACATAACAAGAGAAGAAAGTGACAAATTTCACGTGAGCGTAAATGTTGTGAACGAGACGCTAGCCGAGTGAATCAACACGCGGGTATAAGAATGTTACTTTCTATCGAGTTGTGTACGCTATTTTTCCTATAAACACTGTTGAACCATACTAGTTTTTTTTTTAAATTGGTCTTTAATTTTGCACAAATCAAATGAAACTGCTTTTCCGCACATGGGTAAAAAATTACTTTGCAACACATTGCGGAAAATTATGCTGACCGTTATCGTTATTGTACACTTTTCCATACATGTGCGAAAAAGTACTTTTCCAAATATGTGCGTAAAAATTTCTGCACATGTGTGAATTTTAACGTTTTCGGAGGATTCAAATCGTGTGAAATCCATCATTTTCTAATGTGCATAGGAAAAGGTATTGTAAGTTGTATTAACTTCAAATAACATAAATAAGTGAAATTATAAATAATTCTAAATATAAAATAACTTATTCATCTCTCTCTGCAAAGGTATTGTTCACAAAACCGACATAGCATAACCTCTCTGAACTGCCAAATTTAAATTTTTAAATAAAAATGACTTTTTTCTTGGATCGCTTTCAATGTTTTTTAACTTTTGACAAATTTTGTTAACTAAAGATTTTGCTTCATTTCCAAATGGGCCTAACGTTTCTGCAACAAAGGGTATAAAATGGAAGCGATTCAAGAGTTCAACGAATTTCCTTCTCTTTGAACACTCACCGACAGACAAACCTCTCCTGATTTTTGGAATGATTTTGCAATCTATGATTGACATAAAGTATCTTTAAGCGGTCCTCACACGATCAGTATTACTGACAGTATTTTTATATATGTCTTTGTTTATAACCTTTGACAGATAAAGACATATATAAAAGTACTCTCAGTAGTACTGATCGTGTGAGGGCCGCTTTACAAGTAAGTAACATCCCAAAGAAGACGTTTGCCTGATTTCCATGGAATTCTAGTCATTCCATCAACGCGTTTACCTTCATTCCGGCATACTTAAGGTCACTCATCGTCAAGCAAGCTTTACAGGTAGCGAAGCTAACGTCAGGGTTTCTATTTTTTGGTTATTATTTTTGACATGTTTTCCTCGGTTTCGCATTGGCGGTTCTGTTTTATTTTGAAGATGTTGTTTTACACAGTATGAAGGTACCTAAACTATACATATTTATGTAATTAGAATTAAAAAGTTATGCTGCAAACATAAGGTTCCGAGAGGTTGCCCTAAGGTATAAAAAATGGGAAAAACATTGATGAGTTTCTCTCAAAATGTTGAAGAACTCTGCTTTGTCGACCCGACCTGGTTACAGCACAGAATCGTACGCAAGAAGCTTCTCCTGATTTTGTCTTCTCATTTGTTGCAGAAACTGTATCAATAATAAATAGATCTTTAGACTGTGTTAAAACCACATTTTTAAAATAACAACGAGCCGCCAATGCGAAAACGAGGAAAACATGTCAAAAATTATAACCAAGAAATAGAAAGCCTGACGTTAGCTTCGCTACCTGTAAAGCTTGCTTGACGATGAGTGGCCTTAGGTATACATAAACCGAACCGAACCGAACCGAACTGGCTCATAGTAGAGTTAAAAGCCGCATCTATCGTGTCACCCCGTGTGCACTTCATTGCTAAAATGTAAGACACAATTTAAATCATTTCTTACACCCTAAGAATGCAAAATCGACTGGTCGTCCAAAAATCGTCGTGTGCAGGGGGTGGTGGGGGTAGTTTTTTTGCATTTTTTGAATCTATAAAGTGTGCTAATGACTCCACCAAAAGCATATAGTAATATTACTATCAGAAACATTTATTTTTTAATGTTGAAAATATCGTTCCCAATGCTTTTATATGGAGTTCCCTATTAGACAATTGCTCGCCCTGAAAACGCGTATTTATAATAATTTATAACTTGTTATAACTCGAGAATCCTTTGCTTAATCAAAAAAACACCTTGTGTAAAGTTTGTGTATCAAAGATCAGGAATTACAATGATTTTTGAAAAATGTCAATCGGACGCATAGTTTTTTTTAAAGTAGCAAAGAGTGATGCCATGACGCGAAGAACGCGGCAGACACTGACATGCGACGAAGGGTCAGATATTTTCCAAATGCACGGCGCGCCAGGCGAAACGTGACTCTATGTCTTGAGACAAGTCGAGACACACATAAGTTCGTTTTTCGTTTAACTCTCGCGGTTACAGATGTTTAAGTCACTATATTAGTATGTAACTCTTGGCCATACGGTCCTCCAGTCGTCCATATTCACTATATTAGTATGTGACTCTCGGCCCTACGGGCCTCCGGGAATCCATATTTAAAAGGGAAACTACCCGCGTCCAGGTTAATTCTATATTATAATGTGCCTCTCGGCCCTACGGGCCTCCAATTTATGTCTATATTAGTATGTGAGTCTCGGCCCTACGGGCCTTCGGGAATCCATATTTGAAATTGAAACTACGCGCCTCCCGTTAAATTTGATATTGGAATGTGACTCTCGGGGGCCTCCAATTTATTTCTATATTAGTATGTGACTCTCGGCCCTACGGGACTCCAATTTATTTCTATATTAGTATTTGACTCTCGGCCCTACAGGCCTACGGGAGTCCATATTCACTATATTAGTATGTGACTCGGCTCTACGGGCCTCCGGGAATCCATATTTGAAAGGGAAACTACGCGCCTCCCGTTAAATTCTATATTGGAATCGAGACTTTTGATTTGAGCCCCCCACTCCCTGCTATAGGCATAATATGTGAAAACTGAAAATTTGACATGGTGTAATTAGTTTACACCTGGAAGACACAATTTTAACAACAATAGCGCATCTGTCGCCGTCGAGATAATTAAAATAAATTGTCGGCGTCTTAAAATATGACTCTTCAAAGAAGCACCACTTTTTGGCAAATTTTGAGGGTTTTTTGACGAAAACTCAAAAAGTACCAAACTAATATAAAAAATTTTCTCTGATGTTTATAGATCTTGGTAGGCCCTATCGTTAAAATTATTATAAATTTTTCATTTTGACGACTCTGTTTAGAGATATAGGCAAATAATTGAAATTTAAAAAAATTCTGTTTTTGAAAAACACAGGGACCTATTGCGCGTCAATACACTAAGTGGGTGATATCTAAAGCATATACGTAATATTACGTATATGATCTAAAGCCACATAAATGTATTTTGTTATCGTAGAAATAGGTTCAATCAAGGGCTGTCAAGTCACCGGAAGTGATGCAGCAAAATCGTTTCTGAGATATAAATTGTCCAAATATAACCAATTTAAGGTTTTTTATATTTAAGGAGCCCTGGAGAGGAGGGGTGCGACCTACAAAAAATTTATTTGAAGTTTTTTTGTTAATTTGACAGCAAAAATAATTTCTGTATTTTTTTTTGGCCTGATTTTTTGGCGTCACTTACATAAACGGTGCCAGCGAGTGCTTTTATTCGAGATTTAAACTTATCGTAGAGCTCTGAAATTTAGCACACTAATAGGCATCGATAAACTAAATCAAAATGGATTCTTGCATTTTTTCGATTTGACCGTATACGGGCTTCCGGGAATCCATATTTAAAAGGGAAACAACGCGCCTCCCGTTAAATTCTATATTAGAATCGCGACTTTTGATTTGAGCCCCCCACTCCCCGCTATAGGCATAATATGTCAAAACAGAAAATTTGACATAGCGTAATTAGGTTACAACTGGAAGACACAATTTTAACGGATGCATCTGTCGCCGTCGAGATAATGAAAATTAATTGTCGGCGTCTTAAAATATGACACTTTAAAGTAGCACCACTTTTTGGCAAATTTTGATGGTTCTTTGGCAAAAACTCAAAAAGTACCAAACTAATCAAAATTTTTTTCTCTGATGTTTATAGATCTTCGTAGGCCATATCGATAAAGTTATTATAAATTTTTCATTTTGACGTCTCGAGATATAGGCAAATAATTGAAATTTAAAATAATGCTGTTTTTTAAAAACGCAGGGACCTATTGCGTGTCAATGCACTAAGTGGGTGACATCTAAAGCCACAAATTAATATTTTTACCGTAGAAATAGGTTCAGTCAAGGGCTGTCAAGTCACCGGAAGTCGAGCAAAAAAATAGTTTGAGATATGACCCTTCAAAGTTTTACATACAAACGTTGATATCTAAAAAACAACTAAACCGATTCCGATTTGGTTTTTGGTTTTCTCAATAAAACCAACATTGCTATGATTCTTATAGAAAAATTTTTCGTTTTTCCCAACTTTGAAAAAAGTGGAGGGGGAGGTACCCTAAAAGCTTGATTTAAAAAAAATAGTCCACTTCGGGAGGGGGGGGGAGTTTGGTTCGGTTCAGTTCGGGGGGGGGGGGGGGCGAGAGTCACATACTAATATAGAAATAAATTGGAGGCCCGTAGGGCCGAGAGTCACATTCTAATATAGAACTAAATTTCCCTTTTCTTCACGCCTAGCCTTTGATATTTGGCCCTTCACGGCCAAATCACACAAGCACAACATTTATACATATCGCAATTCACAAGCAAAAAACCAAGTAAGTAACTTAAACATCTGTAACCGCGAGAGTTAAACGAAAAACGAACTTATGTGTGTCTCGACTTGTCTCAAGACATAGAGTCGCGTTTCGCCTGGCCCGCCGTGCATTTGTAAAATATCTGACCCTTCGTCGCATGTCAGTGTCTGCCGCGTTCGTCGCGTCACGGCTTCACTCTTTGCTACTTTAAAAAAAAAAACTATGCGTCCGATTGACATTTCTCAAAAATCATTGTGATCCCTGATCTTTGATACACAAAGTTTACAGAAGGTGCTTTTTTGATTAAGCAAAGGGTTCTCGAGTTATAACAAGTTATACATTATTATAAATACGCGTTTTCAGGGCGAGCACTTGTTTAATAGGGAACTCCATATAAAAGCATTGGGAACGATATTTTCAACATTGAAAAATAAATGTTTCTGATAGTAATATTACTATATGCTTTTGGTGGAGTCATGAGCACACTTTATAGATTCAAAAAATGCAAAAAACGAACTTATGTGTGTCTCGACTTGTCTCAAGACATAGAGTCGCGTTTCGCCTGGCCCGCCGTGCATTTGTAAAATATCTGACCCTTCGTCGCATGTCAGTGTCTGCCGCGTTCGTCGCGTCACGGCTTCACTCTTTGCTACTTAAAAAAAAAAACTATGCGTCCGATTGACATTTCTCAAAAATCATTGTGATCCCTGATCTTTGATACACAAAGTTTACAGAAGGTGCTTTTTTGATTAAGCAAAGGGTTCTCGAGTTATAACAAGTTATACATTATTATAAATACGCGTTTTCAGGGCGAGCACTTGTTTAATAGGGAACTCCATATAAAAGCATTGGGAACGATATTTTCAACATTGAAAAATAAATGTTTCTGATAGTAATATTACTATATGCTTTTGGTGGAGTCATGAGCACACTTTATAGATTCAAAAAATGCAAAAAAAAATTTGTCCAAATTTTTGGAAAAACTACCCCTACCACCCTCTGCACACGACGATTTTTGGACGACCAGTCGATTTTGCATTCTTAGGGTGTAAGAAATGATTTAAATTGTGTCTTAAATTTTAGCAATGAAGTGCACACGAAAATCGGTTCTAGACGCCTTTTACGCGTTTTTAAACTCTACTATCAAGTACAGAGGGAAATCCAGCTGAAGCCAGAGCACGCTGAAGTATGCTATTGACTATAACGCGACAAGTCATTACTTCTGCACTCTCTTTTTAGATTTTTTGTTGCATCTCCTTACCGCAATGGTCCGATTCTAATTTTTGAACTGGCTTTGCTCCCTTATTAAGGCTAAACAACCTCTATGTTTAAACATTTTTTGTTAAAATACTGGAAATAATTTCCAGCTCGCAAGATAGTTTAAATAATAACCAAAGATCATTTTATTGTAGTTAAAATATAATTAATATTGATTTCCTTTTTCGTTACATAAAAGGCTCAAACCCACTACCAAATCAAATGGTGTAATTCCTAAAAAAAAGAATCATTTTTATAGTAGGCCAAGAGTCAGGGGATTTCTATTTGCAAAAGGTCGAACAGAAATGAAATTTGATGGGATGGTAGACATAGGTCCTCTTATAGTACATCTAAATTTGCGACCTCGTTGAGTTGCCGCTCGAGGGGAGGGGGGATGAAAACTCTGCATCGCGGCGCTTGGAGGAAAATAGCACCGTTGGAGTAAGTGCTATAAAAAAAAAGTTCAAATAAAATATGTAGAGAACAAAATTGCGCATAACTTTGGTTTTATGCATTTTTCGTTCAATAGTTTTTGCTTTACGACGCGCCAAAGTTGTGGGGTAGTTTGCAAGATTTAACAAAATTAGAGTTATTCGCGGATTAAAACAAATATGGCTACCAACCAATTCTGGTATATTTTTTTTATGAGTAAGGCTTTCTAAGTAAACTGATGCTTGACTCGTTACATTTGACCTTATATTATAAAAGATATGAATTTTTGAATTGCGCACTTACATACTTGGATATTGGACCTACAATATAGCCCAAGAACCCATATTTAAAGATCCGGTTGATGCCACTCTGGCACCCTTGAGCATTTTGAGATATTCAAGATGGCGGCCGATTAGGAAATTTTTTTTAAATGGTTTAAAAAAATATAAATCCAACGCTGCACACTAAAAAGCCCTGTTTAATTGTAAAATTGCTATTAGTGCAATCACTGATGATCATGCTAGGCCGTGACAATGTCACGCCTAATTTGAAAAACAATTGCCATAGTAATCACCGATGAAACTTCCATTTATTTTTTATGTTATTTGCGTTACTTAAATTTACAAAAGTTGATGGATAAAAAGCCCTTTTAAAACTTGCGCCTATTATCAAAAATAATTTTTTTGAACATGGATTTTGAATCTGGAGGTATGTAGCTATTTATTGTACATATTTAACATTGTTTTTTATTTTATTGGTAATATTTTAAACCGGTTTAAAGCAACCGTTGCAGAAAACTTTTTAAATTTTCATTTTCTGAAATAGAATTTTACTAAATGTTTCAACTTCATCCAACTTTATTGACATTTTTGGTCCTATTAAGTGCATGCATATATTTTCTAAGTAGCAAAGTCAGTTTCAGCTGCGGAGTTATGCGGATCGAGTAAAAAAGTTAAAATTTCTTTTTGTGTATATAGAAAATTGTCCAGTAATTAATAAATAAGTTTTCTTAGCTTTAATAACAATGGTTTTTGTAAACCAAAAGTATGATTAATATGTCACATGTATTCTGATTTCATTTTTACCTTCCTAGCTCGCGCAGCAATGGCAAGAAATGGTATTATTTTCGACAACAAAAAAAATTGAGATAACACTGAAAATATGTTATTTTGGTGTATTGTATCTTAGCAATTTTATCGTGACGTCTGTCCGTGTGTGTGTCTGTGTGGTGTATTTAGGTGTGTGTATATCTGTTCGGCGCAAGCCAAATAAAAGGGTGGGGGTAGATTAAAAAAATTAGAGTATATGTGAAAATATGACGTGTGTGATATCAAACGAAAGGCAATTAAGTCTTAAATTAAACAGAATACATTTTAGTTATTTTGGTGTATTGTATCTTAGCAATTTTATCGTGACGTCTGTCCGTGTGTGTGTCTGTGTGGTGTATTTAGGTGTGTGTATATCTGTTCGGCGCAAGCCAAATAAAAGGGTGGGGGTAGATTAAAAAAATTAGAGTATATGTGAAAATATGGCGTGTGTGATATCAAACGAAAGGCAATTAAGTCTTAAATTAAACAGAATACATTTTAGTTTATTTAAGAAAAAAAGGGTGGGAGTAGATTTGAAAAATTAGATTTTAAGGGAAAATATGGCGTGTGTCATATCAAACGAAAGGTAATTGAGTCTGGAGTTAAACAAAATACATTTTATATATTTTTTTAAAAAGGGTGTGGGTATTTTTTTTTTAAATTAGAGTTCAAATCAAAATATGGCTTGTGTGGTATCAAACGAAAGGTAATTGAGTCTGAAGTTGAATAAAATATATTTAATTTTTTAGTTATATTAGCTCACACGTACACTATAACTATAGTACATTGTGTGAGCTTAGGGGCCCATATATTGGCAGAGTATTTTTCTTGCTACACAATATAGTTTTACATTTACATTTATAACGAAAGTCGGAAAAAACAGAAAAAGTTCAATTAACTTGTTTTTGCAAAAATATCACATTGTTTTATGCAATTGCGAATTTTACATACCTACATGCTGCTTAAAACATTTTTTCATGGAGCTATGCAATTATTAAAATCAAATATTGCAATATCTTGATAAATTTATACAGCCAAAATTCTGGTTTCAACGATTTTTTAGGAAGCATTTTAATTAATTAGTAAAGTTCCAAATTTAATTTTTTTGTGCGGGGTCCTTAAAGAAATTTTCTTCTTTATCTTTTTTAAACAATAAATCATATATTTTTTTATTACTATATGCAATTTTAGGGGGCTGTAAATGGATCTTGGGTTTTGACCAGCTTTTTCGTGAAATCCGCCTGTGTGCGCTGGATGTTTCACTATTTTTTCCTTTAATAGCCTTTTACTCAAAAAGTACTTACTTTTGAGAAAATCTGTAGAGAGGAAATATAAAGCTCATTGAAAGGCCTATCGAACGAGTATCTGCCATACTAAGTACTACAGTTGAAAAGGTACGTACCTTGAAGCATACCTACTATACTGAATTCTTGCACATTTTATACAAAAGAAATACAGCAAATTTTTTTAATTTAACCAATTTTCCTAGAAATCATGCTTTTTGTGAAAAAAAGGGTGATATACTTTCTTGTAGACAATAAAATTTCCATTTTAACTGTATATCACTTAGTAGGAATAACTTTATTCCTAGCGGCCCAGTGGCATCCATATATTGGGGTGATTTACAGAAATCGTCGAAAATCTACTGAATTTTTAGGTTTTTATCCAACTTGTTTACGATGATGTGTAACATAATTTGCTAAAGATTATGGCTAACATTTAAATGCTGTCCCTTAACTGAGATCGGTTTCAAAAATCACAAAAAAAACTATTTTTTTATTTATTTTTTGCAATTTTTTGCAAAAACTATGCTTTCTAGGAATTTACTTTTAAAAAACTTTATTAAGAAAACTAAATTTTTTTTGTAACAATGTATGATTTAGTAGGATTAAATTTATTACTGAAGGCACACCTACGCCCTTAAATGAGGGTTTATATAGAAATCAACAGAAATCTACTTTCATGAAAAGTTTTTCTGTAAATGATATATGACAACCTTATGGCATCATTACAATTAACTTCAGTGGCTTTTGTAAAGAAAAGTGCCTTTTAAAAATTTCGAAAAAATATTTTTTAATATAGGTTTTTTCAAATGTTTTGAAAACCCAAGATCTTTATGAAAAACTTAAATAACAGTTTTTTAAGAGAATAAAATTCCAACGATGTATAACTTTCTAAAATTTAGTTTACTCCTACCGCTACAGTGCCGTCCATAAATAGGGGTGATTTACAGAAAGCGCTAAAAATCTGTTTTATTCATAAGTTCTCAATCAATGTTCTTTAAAATAAAGTACTTTGTGCAAAAACGGCTTAGGCTAGGTAATAGGCAATAAAATTAAGGGAAGTCACTGTATCGTTTGCTGTAAGTTTAACCCTACTATATTATACATCGTTCGAAAGAAACTTTTATCTTCTTAACAATATTTTTTTCTCCTAAAATACTTAGTTTTTACGAAAATTGCAAAAAAGATTTAATAAAAATGATTTTTTAAAAAAATTCCCAGTTTGCGGACGCCAATGGAGCTTGACCCACAACACATGCCGCGCTGAGTATTATATAGTTTAAATGAAAATTTTATTTTCTACAAAAAAGTAAACTACACTTTTTTCAAAAAGGTTTTTTTGAAAGCTTTTTATTTTTTTATTTTTTTATCCGTCATCCCATATCCAAGTATGTAGGGCGCACTTCAAAAAATCATATCTTTTACAATACAAAGTCAAATGTAACGATTCAAGCATCAGTTTACTTAGAAAACCTTACTCTTATAGAGAAAAAATATGCAAGAATTGCTTGGTCACCGCATTTGTTTTAATCTGCGATTAAACGATGATTTTGTTAAAATTTGACGCGTCCGTAAAGCAAAAAGTATTGGTCGGAGCGAAAAAATGCATAAAACCAAAGTTGTGCGCAATTTTGTTCTCGACAAATTTTATTTAAACTTTTTTTTTCATCCGCCCTTCCCGCGAGCGGCAATTCCTTGAGGTCACAAACTTAGATGTACTATCAGGGGACCTATGTCTACCATCCCACCAAATTTCATTTCTGTTCCACCTTTTGCAAATAGAGCCTCATATTTTGTACCCAACGCTTGGCCTATAGTAGTCTTAAATCCACTTCTTTCAGTTCTTTCATATTTCATCAGCATTGAAACTCCTAGACAATGATTCTGTAGAAACAAAATTTCGGACTTCCATTGTCTTTATTTATTTTAAACACGACGTTTCGGTTAGTAAGTATCTCTACCGTCTCTACATATTTTATAGCACCTACTCCAACGGTGCTATGTTCCTCCAAGCGCCGCGATGCAGAGTTTTCATCCCCCCTCCCCTCGAGCGGCAATCCAACGAGGTCGCAAACTTAGATGTACTATAAGAGGACCTATGTCTACCATCCCACCAAATTTCATTTCTGTTCGACCTTTTGCAAATAGAAATCCCCTGACTCTTGGCCTACTATATAAATGATTCTTTTTTTTAGGAACTACACCTTTTGATTTGGCAGTGGGTTTGAGCCTTTTATGTAACGAAAAAGGAAATCAATATTAATTATATTTTAACTACAATAAAATGATGTTTGGTTATTATTTAAACTATCTTGCGAGCTGGAAATTATAAGGAGATGCACTTAAACAAAAAATCTAAGAGAGTGCAGAACTGATGACTTGTCGCGTTATAGTCAATAGCATACTTCAGCGTGCTCTAGCTTCAGCTGGATTTCCCTCTGTACTTGAGCTAGTTGGAGTATGCCGGAATGAAGGTAAGCGAGTTGATGGAATGACTAGAATTCCATGGAATTCAGGCAAACGTCTTCTTTGGGTTGTTACTTGTAGGATACTTTATGTCAATCATAGATTGCAAAATCATCCCAAAAATCAGGAGAGGTTTGTCTGTCGGTAAGTGTTCAAAGAGAAGGAAATTCGTTGAACTCTTGAATCGCTTCCATTTTATACCCTTTGTTGCAGAAACCTTATTCATACATCACTTAGCATCATAGGTCGGGTAAATAGCAATCCAATACACAGGTTGCCTACAGCATTTGATCAGTCATGTGAACTTAACTGTAGACTACTGTAGTTCAAGTAGTTCAATACTGGATGACCTAATGTGCTTTGGTGGGTTTAAGCACTTTTAGATATTTTTAGTGCACTTTAAAAGTAGCCCCCCAGTAGACTTGGATATAAGCTGCCACTGGGTATAACACATGGGCTAAGTACATTATATGGATGATTCTACCAAAAGTGGGCTATATGGATATCATTTTTGGTCAATGCCTTTAAATAACAGTACAGCACAGTAAATAATGTTGTTTTTTTAACTAATTAGGTGTAAGCTAAGAAACATTTATTTTCCCGAATTTTAGGAATTATTGCATAAAAATTCCAGAGGGATGAGTACCAGAGGAATGAGTTTTTTAATGGTTTTCCAATCTAAATCAAAATCTATTTAGACTACTTAACTTAAGTTTTATATAAACAAAGTTCCTATACTTATAATTTTAAAACAATCATCAAAAAAATTATACTATTGATATCAGTCGAATATTTACTTACCAGAGGAATGATAATTGAAGCGTTCCTTTTGGATTTCTCTGAAAAAAACTAATTTTCTGCCGAAAATAAAAAGATCTATAACTTAAACCAAACTAAAGTTGACATTCTGTCACAACTTGTCACCCTCACAAGTAAATTAGATATTCAGGGCCGTCTCTTTCTCTAGAAATTAACCGGTGGTATTCACAAATATTGTGTTATTAAAAATGGAGTACGTTTAAAATTGTAAAATTTTCCGGAGAAAATGTAAATTTGGATTTTCAAAAATATTACTACAAACTTAAGTTTTATCAATTTTTTGATAAATAGTTAAGACTTGGTTAAATATTATTTATTAGGATATTTTTTTCAATCTGAGTTTTTAATATTTGGTTTAGGACTACTCCAGAGGAATGAGGTATTTGCTTTGTAATAAAAAAAATTATAAACTTGCAATTTTTTTTATACATTAAACTCAAATGCTCTATAAAGAAAACATTTCGTTTTAAATCTTATAACTAAACTATGCTTCATTTGCACTCTGTGTTTAAAAAATATGCATTCCCACTCCACAGCACAATTTTTGTAGAATCATCCATATACTTTATGGTATAACGTCATAAAATTTAGTGACATTATAGAATCACAAAGTGCCTACACACAGTAGTCAAATTTAAAGAAGAAACAAAGTTTATATATAAATAAACTTAAATGATTTGAAATCTTCTGACTCTAAGTAATGTGTTGTGAATATGTCGGCATGGTGCGACCACCCACCAGGTGGCGCCTTGACTTTATATACGGGAGTTCAACCAACCGTGTCGACCGCAATGTTATTAACTACTTTTGTTAAAGCATCGTCATCTTCGAGAAGGTGATTAATATGATTTCAAAATATATTTCTGTCTTAAGGTTTTTTCTTTTATAAAAGATCATTTTTAAACTCATCAGCGTCATCTGACTCAATTGAGATTTTAAATAAAATTGTAAATACAAAAGTTAAAGTATGTTTCCCTAGCTTTTAAAGGCTCATATTTGTTCCGTTGATAACTTTGACAACTAAATATGACGTGCCCTAAAACTGAAGAATTAGGCGCTGACTCATGACGTCACTAAAAAAACTGCGCCCCGGCATAAATTGTCATTTTGAAACATACTCGTTTGCATTTTTTTATTGCTGTACAACTCATAGAGCTGCACAATGGGCTCGTGGACCTAATTTTTGACAAAAATTAGAAAAATAGGTTTTGTGACAATATTTATAATGAACTAATAATAATAATGAATTATGAACTCAAACTTTTAAAAAATTATATGGCAGATCCAAAAGGGCAGAGTTTTCTCTTTATGAACCGATATGTATCAAAATTGGAACTTTCGAGTGTATAAAGCTGATAATTAAGATTTCTGACTCAAACCTAAAAAAATACTCTGCCAATATATGGGCCCCTAAGCTCACACTAGGTACTATAGTTATGTGAGCTAATATAACTAAAAACTGAAATATATTTTATTCAACTCCACACTAAATTACCTTTCGTTTGATACCACACAAGCCATGTTTTGACTTAAACTCAAATTTTTGAAATCCACCCCCACCCTTAAAAAAAAACAAAAACTAAAATGTATTTTGTTGAACTCCGGACTTAATTACCTTTCGTTTGATATCACACACGCCATATTTTCACTTAAACTCTCATTTTTTAAATATACCCCCACCCTTTTTTTTAAATAAATTAAAATGTATTTTGTTTAACTCCAGACTCAATTACCTTTCGTTTGATATCACACACGCCATATTTTCACATAAACTCTAATTTTTGAAATCTATCCCCACCCTTTTATTTGGTTTCTGTTCGGTGGATTTTGTTCATTTTTAAATGGGACCATCTCGACCCAAGACCCAGCCCAGGTACCAAATTTCATTAAAATCGGCCAAGCGGTTTTTGAGTTATGCGCGTTGGTCGTCGACAGACATACAGACACACAGACATACAGACAGACAGACAGACAGACAGACAGACAGACGGCGCAACAAAAAAGTTTCAAAATCATCTGAAACGCAAAGATATATAAAAATTTTTGAAATCGGAGCAAATTTTTTTTTCTCGAAAAAATTAGGATCACCATAGCTCACACTACTATAGTATAGTATATGTGTGAGCTAAAAAATGGCAGATCGGAAATGGAGCCCGTTTACATTTATGAACCGATATGTATTAAATTTGGAACTCTACGGTGTTTAACGTCGCTTATTATAATTTTTTACTCAAACAAACAAAATTAGCACGGCGGACCCAAAATCCTTATCCAATATACTATCCTATTTATAAACCGATTTGTGTCAAACTTGGTACTTGGGGTTCTTTAAGGTTAATTGAGCTCATCGTGTAATGTGTAATAAAGCTGCATTGGAGACGATGAAAAGTTTCTATTTTAATAAATCTAAAAACCAAACTAAAAATTTAAGAGTTAAACAATATTATTATTTGGTTGTCCAAAAACTAGAAAAGAATACGAACGTAACCCTGACTGTAGCGAATAAGAACCTGCAAGTTTAACGACTGCATAACTAATTAAGAATGATTTTTCTAGAAAAAATTGTTTTTAAGTCCAACAAAATAAATATTTTTAAAGCATCCATGTTTTTATATTAGTTTATTAAAAGTTAGGTTTGGTAAACTGCTGATGATTTAAAATAGAACCGTTTACTTTAAAACGTTTTTTACCTTTTTTTTTCATAAACAATCCACCTGTTAAAGTTAACTTCATCTGTGATTTTTGGTTTTTGAGATTTTTTAGTTTGTATTTTAGCTCACACATATACTATACTATAGTAGTGTGAGCTATGGTGATCCTAATTTTTTCTAGAAAAAAAAAGTTGCTCCGACTTCAAAAATTTTTATATATCTTTGCGTTTCAGATGATTTTGAAACTTTTTTGTTGCGCCGTCTGTCTGTCTGTCTGTCTGTCTGTCTGTCTGTCTGTCTGTCTGTCTGTATGTCTGTCTGTCTGTCTGTCTGTCTGTCTGTCTGTGTGTCTGTATGTCTGTCTGTAACGACCAACGCGCATAACTCAAAAACCGCTTGGCCGATTTTAATGAAATTTGGTACCTGGGCTGGGTCTTGGGTCGAGATGGTCCCATTTAAAAATGAACAAAATCCACCGAACACAAACCAAATAAAAGGGTGGGGATAGATTTCAAAAATTAGAGTTTATGTGAAAATATGGCGTGTGTGATATCAAACGAAAGGTAATTGAGTCTGGAGTTAAACAAAATACATTTTAATTTATTTAAAAAAAAGGGTGGGGGTATATTTCAAAAATTAGAGTTTAAGTGAAAATATGGCGTGTGTGATATCAAACGAAAGGTAATTAAGTCCGGAATTCAACAAAATACATTTTAGTTTTTGTTTTTTTTAAGGGTGGGGGTGGATTTAAAAAATTTGAGTTTAAGTCAAAACATGGCTTGTGTGGTATCAAACAAAAGGTAATTTAGTGTGGAGTTGAATAAAATATATTTCAGTTTTTAGTTATATTAGCTCACATAACTATAGTACCTAGTGTGAGCTTAGGGGCCCATATATTGGCAGAGTATTTTATGGAGTGACCTTCTTTTTATTTGATTTTTGAACATTTTAATTTTCTTTATTTTAACCTTTAAATTTTTTGAATATTCTTTACATTATTTGTATTTTTTATTAATATATATTTTTTTTATTTTTACTAGTTTGAATTAGCCTAAAGTGTTTTAAAAATACTAAACAAGCACTTTTGTTAAGACGAGCTATACAGGGTGTCCCAGAACTAATGGTACATAGTTAAACTGTAGATTCCCTGGGTCAAAATATTACGATTTAGCCACACTTACCTTAGTCCAAAAGTTCGTACTAACCGAGATACAGGGTGTTAAACTTTATTTTTTCAATTCGATTTTCTTTAATAACTTTTTTACTAATTAATATTTTTGCAAAAAATAACGAGCATGTAAATTTTTTTGAAACTGGCAAGACGATTCCGTTAAAAATTTTGATGTATAATGTACAGGGTGGGGCATTTTCGTTGGTTTTATAGGGTACAGGCTAAACGGTAAGAGATACAAAAAAACTGACATGCGTGTCCCGTCCTCTTTTTCAGTGTCTTTTTTAATGGCGCAATCAAATCTACGCTAACTATATTGGTTTAGCAGATATAGGGAGATTCTCGAAAATTGGCGATTTATATTATCTCTTATTACTCGGTTATTTATGGAGATAGAAAAAAACTTCAAATACAAAAGTTTTATGATTTTGTGCATAGAATCCAGTGGCGTAACCAGAAAAATTAAAAATGTTTTAGTTTTCAAGATATTATCAAAAATAACATTTTGTTAAATGGAACACCCAGTATGTAAGTATCTCAGATAATTGCTTTTTTTCTTGTGATTACAATGGTATGTAACACTTAATACTTTTCTTTGTCCTAAATCGGTAAAATACGGAAAAATATTTTTTTTTGTAGTTGGCTATGAATTGATTTAATATTTTTTTATTTTATAATAGGTATATTCAGAACCTACTTAACGAGAATATTAACATATTACTAAACTATAACAACAACAACAACAAAAAACAACATAAATTTGTAATAAAAACTGAATAGTTATTATAAAAATTAGTTACAAAAGGTGCTCAAACTGTCTCCCATTTTGCTCAATGCATTTTTCTACTCGACTTGTAACCGAACGAGTGGCGTTATAGATGCCAATATTTGGTACTCTCTCTGTATTTGAAGAATTTTTCTATCTCCATAAATAAACGAGTAATAAAAGATAATAAAAATCGGCAATTTTTGAGAATCACCCTGTACCTGCTAAACCAATCTAGTTAGCCTAGGTTTGATGACGCCATTAAAAAAGACACTAAAAAAGAGGACGGGACACGTATGTCAGTTTTTTTGTATCTCTTACCGTTTAACCTGTACCCTATAAAACCAACGAAAATGCCCCACCCTGTACAGGGTGTTCCTTGGACTACTACCATTGCATTAAAATCACTGTATTTTTTTGTGCCTCGGTGTATACCAGTTTTTATGTAAAATAATGGTTTTGCCATCCTTTTTGTGTAAAAAAGTTATACTGTTTTAAAGTCCCTCAGAGCAACGGGTTTTGAGATTTTTGCATTTAAAATTTTTGTTGCATGTGAGTAAAATGCCTAATTTATGTATGATACTTTCTTCAATTCTTTCTACTAATTAATATTTTTGCAAAAACTAACCAGCAAGTAGGTTTTTCTGAAATTTGCAAGACGATTCCGTTGAAAAAGTTGATGTACAATGTACAGGGTGCTCTTTGGACCACTACCATTGCATTAAAATCATCAGTGTATTTTTTTGTGCCTCGGTGTATACTTAAGCAGGTTTTTAAACAGAATATGATTTTAATTATTAGGTAATTTTACAAACAGCTCTGTAGTTTTAAGAAAGTTTGACAGAATAGACGCAGACAGCAACTTTATTGGATTTTATTGTTTTTTATTTTCAAATCCTACTATAATAAACAATTTTAGGTTTGATTTACTATTTGCCAATTTTAAAATTTTAACTTTGTTGCTGAGAGCGCCATGCTTAAGAAATTTCATATTTTTTAAAATAAATAATAAAATATCAATTTTATTAATAATTATAATTTTCTTACAAAACAATAAAAAAATAGTTGCATTAATAAAGTATACGTACTTACCATTTTTAAAAACACTAATACGAAGAAGTTTTTGTTCCTCATTAAAAACATCGCCCTACACAGTTGCCATAACGGACAATAATTTACAATTGCTTTAACACGCTTATGATAATTCAAGAACCATCCTGTATATTTTTTAACTTAATATTTCCTAAGAAAATATCCAATCTTAAAATGCTATAAAAAATTATTGATTATAGCTAATATGTATGAAGTAGGTAAGAATTTAATCAAAAATCTTTTACGCATACAATAAAAACTTATAATTTAAAAATATCTTAAAAACCGTTGCTCTAAGCGACATCTAAACACTATAACTTTTTCACTTAAAAAAAATTAAAAAATAAATGTTTTTTATAGAATCTTGTATACACCGAGGAACAAAAAAGTTAGACCTATTTTAATGTAACGGTACCGAGCCAGAGAACACCCTGTATAATATTTTTATTTTTTTTAACCAAAATTAAATTGTCCATGCCCAAAAATTACCAATCCCATTTTTTTGTGCAAAATTATTAATTAGTAGAAAGAATTGAAGAAAGAATCACAAATAAATTAGGCAGATCACTCACATGCAATAAAAAATTTTATGCAAAAAACTCAAAAACCGTTGCTCTGAGCGACTTTAAAACAGTACAACTTTTTTACATAAAAAGGATGGGAAAACCATTATTTTACATAAAAACTGGTATACACTGAGACACAAAAAAATATACTGATTTTTATGCAATGGTAGTGGTCCAAGGAACACCCTGTACACTGTACATTAAATTTTTTAACGGAATCGTCTTGCCAATTTTAAAAAAACTTACTCGCTGGTCAGTTTTTTCAAAAATATTAATTAGTAAAAAAGTTATTAAAGAAAATCGAATTGAAAAAATGAAGTTTCACACCCTGTATCTCGGTTAATTTGAACTTTTGGACTAAGGTAAGTATGGCTAAATCGTAATATTTTGACCCAAGGAATCTACAGTTTTCCCATGTACCATTAGTTCTGGGACACCCTGTATATATAACTTTTTCTCGAAGAAATCCCTTTTTAGTAAATTAATAATATCTTTCATATGGGCAACTTGTGGCAGCCAATTTTAAAATATTATTTTTGAAAGATATTTACTCTTTAAGAAAAAAAAATCAAGAAAACGGTTGATGACTGAATCAAAATTTTTGTCCAACATTTATAAGAAATCTATATATTTATGGAATTTCAAAAATCCCAAGCAAAGACCATTGCCATACCTGTCTATACATCAAAATTGAAATTAAAATATACAGGGATAAAATCTACTTACCTCCGTCTACAAGATTTATTTTATGAGAATTTTATAGAACATAAAATATTGTCGCAAAATACAATGATCTCTATATGGTACTTTAACGCGTTCCGTTAAAAGGAAACATGACAGTTCTGAAAGTTGCGTCAATCAAATAATAGTTTTTTCAAGGCCTACTGGAGTATCTACTCTTTTTTAGTAAAGATGTTCAGAAGTTTCAGTATGTATTTAATTTAACCCTTTTTGGCGAAAAATCAGGTCCGCGAGCCCACTTGATTGACATTGATTGTCAAAATGACATCTTATAAGTACTTCTATTTGCAAACTAATCCCAAGACTGTTTTAGATTGGGTGCGCCGTTCCAGTAATTTGAGTTAAAAAGAGAGAGTAAGTAGCTGAATGACAATGTGTGAGTTTAGTAAATAAAACGAGTAGACCACTGTTTGTTTATTGATATCATGATTGTTTAAGAGTAATAGGCGCCCTTACTAAAACATTAATTTAAAAAGAGATGGTAAATAATCGGATAATAATGTGTAAGTTCAGTCAATGACACGATAAGATTAGACTTAACGACCAAAATAAAAAATTAACATGTTTGCTCGATGAACTAAAAGTGCTACGATCCACCGTTCAAGAATCGGAAGTGTCTGAATTTCGGTCTGAGATTCAGGCACTAAAGAGTGAACTGTCGCTCCTTAAATCGCATGGGGTAAGTGCTCACAACTCTTCCACATCCCCCTCACTAGATGAAAATTGTATGCGATCCTCGGCTCAGTCAAGCACTGATATTTTTAGTGAAATGCAAGATCGTACAAATAGAGCCAAAAATGTATTATTTCATAATGTTGCTGAGAGTACCGCCGGCGATTCTAAAATTCGTATAGATCATGATAGAAAATGTGTGTTAGATGTTTTTACCCAGATTAGTGTTGATTGTGCTAATTTCAAAGTCTTCAGGCTTGGTAGTAACATCAAAAATGGTCCGAGACCACTTAAAGTTATTTTGTTTAACATTATTCTTGCTTCCCAAGTTTTAAAAAATCGTAAACTATTAACTAATAGCAATATTCAAATAAGGGCTGATCTTACATCCCTTCAGCGTAGTCAACTTAGAAAAGCACATCAAGAGTTGGACTTACGTTCTGTGAATGAACAAAATCTGTCTATACAATATGTAAATGGCATACCCAAAGTTCTCCAACAGAAACAACAAAGAAATAAGTCAAAAACTACTCCAAAAAACTAAAAGTTTACTACCATAACAAAGGTGGGATGCGGACTAAATTGACAGACATCCGGCATTCAGTAAATAGCTGTGTATATGATGTTATAATCTTGGTGGAATCATGGCTTAATGATGACTACTCCGACACAGAATTGTGTTTTACTGATTTTAATATTTTTAGACAAGATAGGAGTACATCAAAAACTAATAAAAAGAGAGGTGGTGGCACATTAATTGCTGTTCGTAGGCACATGTAAATCACAACTAGTGCAGACTAGTGATTCAGTCCTTGAACAGGTCTTAGTTCATGTTTCATATGGAACAAAACAATTTATAATTGGTGCTGTATATATTCCTCCAGCATCGCCCATCACAGTATATGAAGAATTCTCTTCAGCAGCCTCGGATCTTGTGGGAGCTTACCCTAAATGTGAATTTTTAATTTGTGGTGACTTTAACTTACCCGGTGCAATCTGGGTTAATACTGATGGTGGGCTTTGTGTTGAGTGTGCTGAATTCTCAACATCTGCGAACATTTTGTGTGCCTTATGTAACCTTCTTGATCTTAAGCAAGTAAACTATTTGCCTAATGGTTTTGGCTCTTTTTTGGATTTAGTTTTTTCAAGTTTAGTGTCAGCCAAAACATCTTATGCCTCTGAAAAACTCTCAACTGTTACGGTGCTTCATCCTGCTTATGAAATAAGTGTTCCTGTGGGCTGTGAAAATGGTCTCAAATGTGATATATTTTATTATGACTTTAGAAATTGTGATTTTCTTGCTATTAACAACTACTTTGCTAGTGTTCCCTGGGACAACATACTCGATCAGAGGGATATCAATAAATGTCTTGATTCCTTTTATAATGTGCTCTATTCTGTCATAGATCTGTTTGTGCCGGTAAAACATTTTAAATCAACTAATTTTCCATCATGGTTTAGTAAAAATTCACAGCAACTTATAGTTCAAAAAAAAATTTCACATACAAAGTATAAACAATCTGATAGCTACAGTGATTACCTGACTTTCTCTCAACTTAGAGAAGAATGCAAAATATTGCGTAACAACTGTTATAGTTCGTACATTTTTAAAGTTAATTCGGAGGTCTCGCAAGATCCAAAATGTTTATGGAAACATATTAGTAACCTGCGCAGATCGAGTATGTATCCCAATAATATGCACCTGGATTATGAGACTGCTGAGTGCGGTCAAGAGATTGTTAATTTGTTTGCAAAGAACTTTGCTTCTACATACAAAAAACATAATGAGGAAGTTCCTCCCTACTCTTTTAATTACAGTTTGGACTTAAATTTTATTCAGTTCTCTATGGTGGAAGTTTTTGAAGGGATCAGCAACTTAAAAACTAAATACTCCCATGGTCCTGATGGCATTCCATCTGTTTTTATCAAAAATTGTGTTTGCACGCTGAGCGAACCCTTGCATCGGTTGTTTAATATGTCCTTGTCTTCTGATACATTTCCAGAGTACTGGAAAGTCAGTTTTTTGACACCTATTTTTAAGAATGGTGACAGGAATGATGTTCGTAATTATCGTGGTATTAGTATTCAATCGGTTATACCAAAACTTTTTGATCATTTACTTTGTCGTCATTTTTCCTGGCATTGCAGGGGCATTTTATCCGATAGCCAGCATGGGTTTGCTCAAGGCAGGTCAACAGTGACTAACCTGCTATCTTATCAGCACACTCTGTTGAGTGCCTTTGAGGGGTCTAAACAAGTGGACAGTGTCTACACGGACTTCTCAAAGGCATTTGACAGGGTGAGTCATGCACACTTGGTGAGCAAGTTGAGGGCTATGGGGTTGGGCGAGACTCTGGTAAGTCTTGCCCATAGTTTCCTGACTGGTCGCACACAGTTGGTCCGGATAGGCGATTGCGTTTCTGGTGAGATTCAAGTGGACTCTGGTGTCCCGCAAGGTTCACACATTCGCCCAGTTTTCTTTAATTTATTTATTCGTGACCTTAGTGACGTGATTGTTAGTTCGGATCATCTGGCATTTGCTGATGATTTTAAGCTTTATAGGTTGATTGAAACTTATCTTGATTGTTTGTTACTTCAAAGTGATCTTAATAACATTAGTGAGTGGTGTAGTAATAATGGTCTAGATTTAAATGTTAAAAAATGCCTAAGTATCACTTTCAGTCGATCATCTAATTCGATTCAGCATATATATGTCATAAATGGTACTGCTCTTGAATCAGTAGCGGCAGTCAGGGACTTGGGTGTCTTATTTGACAGCAAGTTGTCATTTAGGCCTCATTATGACGATATTATTAATAAGGGTATACGAACCCTTGGCTTTATCACTCGTAACAGCTCCGAGTTATCACCATATTGTTTTAAGCGCTTGTACTGCTCACTAGTTCGTTCTGTACTGGAATATGCGTCAGTGGTATGGTCACCACACTATGCCTGCCACATTCATCGCTTGGAGTCTGTACAGAGAACTTTTCTTCGTTCTCTTGCATTCAGGGCTGATATAGCCATTTACAACAACAATTATAACATAAATTATAATGCCATTAGCCAACCATTTGGACTTGATACTTTGGAAAGAAGAAGGACATATTCTGATGTTATAACTTTTTATAAAATATTAAACGGTATCTGCTTTTGTCCTTCTTTATTGGAGATTATCGGTTTCAACACTATTCAGCGTAGGCATAACTCGCCAATGTTTCGTATTCCCTTTCATCATGCCAATTATGGCTATTATTCACCATTGACTCGTACTCTTCGTCTGTACAATCAAAGCAATCTTGATCCATTCGCAGCCGGTTTCACTTCCTTTAAGGGTAGTATTAGGGAATTACTATAGTAAAACCTACAGTTCCTATATTTTAATAAAAGAGAAAATTTTTTGTCTTTCGTCAATTTTCTTAGTCCTAGTTTCATATTATTTTTTTTTTGTTTCTTTTAATTAGTTTTATTACTTTTTTTGCCATCTTGTTATTAACTAATTACTCTGTAATATTATTGTAAATTGGCTCTGCCGTTGAAATAGAAAAATAAAAATAAATAAATAAATAAATAAAGATTAGATGCTGGTACGTTCAAGAATCCTATTTTGTGTCGGGGTGCCGTACTACGTCACAGTCAGCGCCTTATAACAACGCTGAAATGTATTGGTGATAAAAATTTGCCTATTTTTTTTATAATTTAAAATTAAAGTAAATCGATCCATAACGGATCTGATAACTTCCTAGCCCATTAGCACACCCCAAGTAAACTCCATGCTATATCAAACTTGAAAACAATTTTTTGTTATTATCTCAGAGGTGAAAGCTCTAACCAAGTTTATCATTATAACACAAATTTTGGAAAAAAATGTGCTCTACTACACTCCGAAAAAAAGTTTTCAATAAGCATTTTTAAAATTTTATAACTGTCAAAAAACTGATATTTTGACCAAAATCTAATCGGCTCGTTACAGTATTAAATACTATTGTACGTGAAAAATTTATGAAAATCGGTTCACCGGTTTAAAAGCTATCGTGTTACAGACATACATACACACACACACACACAGACATCACGACGATATTGCTAGGAGAGGAGAAAAAAATTTTTTCGTCGAAAATAATACCTTTTCTACCCATTGCTACGCGGGCTAGGAAGGTAAAAATAAGCTTTTGGTCTACGTTAATTTAAATGTTACATGTAATAAAGCATATTATGATACATTTCTGTCAAACAAAAAATAGTTAAAAGTTGGAAGAGGTTTACAGGTCAATATATAAGTCCCCTGGATAATCTTATTGTAAAAATTGATGATAACGTTATTCCAAGCAACACAAATACAAAGTTTTTGGGAACCCTAACAGTGCCAAATGGAAAAACTCCACCGTTCATTGGAAGGGTTTCCCACAGTATGCCAGAGGTACCCTTTTGTCACAGAGAAATACGAAAATCCCTTAAAAAGTTGGATACAAACAAAGCAATGGGTCCAGATGGCATTCCCGCGATAGTACTCAATTGTGCTAACGAACTCACCCCAACTTTCGCTAAATTATTCAATTTATCTTACAGGCAAGGAGTATATCCATCATCATGGAAGTCTGCCGCAGTACAACCTATTCCAAAGAAAGGAAAAAAGACAGATCCGTTAAACTATAGACCAATTGCTCTACTTCCGGTGATATCAAAAGTAATGGAAAGAGTTGTAAACAATCACCTAACCAAGTTCTTGGAAAAGTACAAAATTATCAACGACAAGCAATACGCATTTCGAAAATATAGGTCAACTGGCGATTTACTTACATACGTCACTCACTTATGGCAAAAAGCGATTGAGTTACGGGGCGAAACAAGAAGAATTGCCTTAGATATATCAAAAGCATTCGATAAAGTCTGGCATGAAAATCTGCTCAACAAGCTCAAAGCAATGGGATTGTCGCCGAAACTTGCACTTGGTTTGAAAGTTACCTTAAGGATAGATCCATTTATGTTGCACTGGATGGCCGGAACTCCAACCCTTACCAAATAAATGCCGGTGTGCCACAGGGAGCAATCCTTTCGCCAACACTTTTTCTGATTTACAGAAATGACCTCATAGATAAAACAGTAAATCCACTTTATTGCTTTGCAGATGATGGCAATGTAGTCTCCTCAGTCATACCACCCACTCAGTGTCTATCCGCACGTGAATTCCATCATCTTAATTAACTCAAATATCGCAGATAAATAACGACCTGGAGATAATAGAGGACTGCGGCAAGAAAAACCTTGTACAGTTTAACGCGCAGAAAACCCAAGCAGCCCTGTTTTCAAAAAATACCAGCACCGGTGAGCCAAACATCATGCTATCTGGAAGTGCTGTCACATTGCAGAGCCAGTTGAACATCTTAGGAGTCACTGCAGAGACCAACATGTCTTGGCACAGTCACGTGGCAGATATAGCCAAATATTTCGTACAAGACATCTGTATACACCAAGCCAACTGCTGACACTCTACAAAGCCCAGATTCGACCAACTATGGAGTACTGCTCACATATATGGAGTGCGACACCCAAACATACCTTAATGCTTTTGAACACCATGCAAAAACGAGCTATCAAGCTGATCAATGACCCCGCACTTACCCGTAGCTTGGATAGTCTCGAACATCGAAGAACTGTGGGCGATCTATCTCTCTTCTACAGGTATTATCACGGAAAATGCTCTGAAGAGTTGGCACGTATGATCCCCCGGGAGTAGCACCTACTAGGCGAACACGTCAAACAGACAGTAACCATCAATTTACTGTCAAAATAGAGGCACCAAGAACCTCATTATATCAGAATTCATATCTCTGGAGAACAGCATCGCTGTGGAATAAACTCCCTGCGACAGTTTTCCCTGCAGGTTACAACCTGAACCGTTTCAAAACCAACACACACCAACATTTCCGCGCACTGGCCGCTTCTCGAGCGTGATAGGGATCTCCTTGCGAGTGCGCTTAAACGTAAAAAAAAAAAATAATCAGCTAAAATGGTCCAATCAAATAGATTATGTCTCAAATAAATTAAATAGCGCATATTTTGCCATTATGACGCTGAAATCATCTCATGACACTTCGTCTCTCCTAAATATGTATTATTCTTCTGTCTATTCAGTGATTTCCTACAACATCCTTAGCTGGGGTAGGGCGGTTGAATGGGAGAGAATCTTTATTCAGTAAAAAAGAATAATTCGTTTAATTTTTAACCTAAATCCTATGCAGCAATTTTGCAGAGAGTTCTTTAAAAGTAAAAAAGTTTTAACAGTCAAATTTACTTATTTATTTAAATTACTAGTCTACATTCATCAAAATAAAGAAAATTTTACAAAAATATCGGATATACACTCTTACCCATCCAGAAACAACAATAATTTGGAAATACAAAAGTTTAATTATTTTTTTCATACAAAATCCCCCATACACTTAGGCCAATTCTATTACAACAAGCTTCCAGCTGAAATAAAAGTTTTTAGCAATAATAAGTTCAAAAGGGAAATAAAGCGGTTACTATTGGACAACGTGTTTTATACACTAGTTGAATTTGAAAACTACCTAGAGAAAGGTTGATCTATGTTCGGAAGGAAAAACACATTTTTGCAATTCAGGGACTAAAAACGCATTTTAGTCCCTTATTTTAGGGACTAAAATAGTACTTTTTATCCCGGGGACTAAAATATTTTACTCCCGGGGACTAAAATATTTTAGTCCCTGGACCCGAATTCATGGTTTTTTCAAATTTTGTATTTTTGTATTTGGGAGCATCTAAAAATAGGCCTATTCACTATCAAAATAAACTACCTAGCCTAATCTATACATTCCTACGTTATTTGACATTATTATTGTTTGTTATATTGATATTCAAAATAGCGCCGCGACAGCCAACTAAATGAATCAATGATCGTGGATCTGAATCGATTTCGCTTCGCTGTTGGTTGAGGTTGATGTTTTGCAGTGGAGATCCGAAAATTGCTGGTTCGGTGTGATCAGTGCTGCTGTCTTCGTTGATTGTGGGTTCTGGAAAATTGCATACTGTTACGGTACGTGATTGGCCTTGGCTTTTATGACTCTTGACATCTGTCCTCAAGTTTTGACTGAATATTTTATCCGCCACATTTTTTTTGTTTTCGATTGATTGCTCAACATACCCTTCAGCAACGGTAGCACTTTTCCAACCACCGTGTCTTTTGAGCTGGTCAATATTCGCTCCAGAATCTGCTAAAAGGGAAGCAGAGGTACGCCTGAAGCAGTGTCCTGTGTATGAAACGGCCTCTGGCATGTTCAGGAAGGCAGCTATTTTTCGCGGGAAAAGCCCAAAAGTATTCTTTCCAACAGGTTGTGATAAACATTTGCCGTCTTTATAGCCAATGAAATATCTCGATATTGTCAAATTTGTTGGTCTCAGAGCCATGTAGGATTTACAGATTTTCACTACGTCTGTAGCGTTGCTTTCTTTGGAGTTCTTCACTATGAAGCATCGGTCAGTTTAATTTTTCGTGTTTCGAACTGTGACAACAAGATGAAAATCTTGGACTTGAACATGTTCATTCTGTAGCTGGCACAGTTCAACACCCCTGCATGCACCGGCAACTCCCATTATCAACGCCACCTGGAAAAAAAAGATTTTTCAGTTACTAAGTAGCAATACAATTTTTTGTACAAACTACGTAACCTGATAGCAACAAATGATATTTCGAATCAGTGACGGTAACATGGTTCAAAATAATGTAAAAACAGTTCACTTTACCTTGATCATCAAATATTCTTGATTTGGTGCTTCCTGGAGGAACTGCTGGATATGATCCATGTCCAGTATTCGAGATTTCTTTGGGCGGTAGCCATCCCCATTTCTTTTCAAAAATGCCTTCAATTTTGAATATTTTCCAATGTCCAAAATTTTTCAACGATCAGCTTTGATTTAATCATTGAATAATGTGACCAAACCGTTGAAGCCTTCAAATTTTTCGCATGATGGAAGAAATATGCAAGAAGTACCTTCTCCTGTGTAACATCAGCAACATCCTTAGCTTGACACCAATCCAGGAAATGTTTGTATTGTTTTTCATATATTTTCTCCGATTTAGCGGGCAGCAGTGCCTTCACTGCCTCTGCGGCAGCTGTATCAATATCAATATCCATTTTTTTTACTTTTGGGAACGCACTAGCAAATCGCAGAAATCTCCACGGCGTTGTTTGTATTTTAACAGTTATTTTATGGTACCTTGACAATACCCTGACAACCAAGTATTATCCAAGGCTATCTAAGAAATATCAACTGACTTAACGTCAGAGAATGAATGGTACTTTATTGGTTGTCACATTTTATAGGCCAATCAATAGTGCAGTGGAGATGACTTTCTTTTCGAAAAATTTAATTAAAAATTTGAATGAAACTATGCCCAGAATTGCAAAAAATAGTATATATACCACTTGACTAAAGTGTCTTTTTATCCCTCAGCGAATTGTAGCCCTCCCTGCGGTCGGGCTACAAACATTTCGCCTCTTGATAAAAAGTATCACTTTAGTCCCTGGGTATATAATGTACTATTTTTTATGTCAAAGTTTGTAAAGTTTTTTTTTTACCTTTTTTAGTGTACCTGCGTTTTATACTTTCTTTTTTTATATCATGTTTTATTTTTTTATATTAATTCGAAAAAAGCCCCAGGGTATGATCTTATTAACGGGGTAGTCATAAAACAACTCCCCAGAAAAGCTATCGTAAAACTATGCAACCTAATTAATGCGTCTTTTAGGCTTAGGTACGTACCTAAACTGTGGAAAGTTGCAGAAGTTATCATGATTCCAAAACCGGGAAAACCACTCCATGACGTGTCATCTTACAGGCCAATATCTTTGCTGCCAATTATATCCAAGCTCTATGAAAAATTATTGCTTAAAAGAATAAAACCCATCATAGAAAGACAAGAAATTATTCCATCTCATCAATTTGGTTTTCGAGACAAGCATTCCACGATAGATCAAGTACACAGAATTACTAATATAATAGAAAAAGCACTAGAAGAGGGAAAAGTTTGTTCTGCAGTTTTTCTAGATGTAGCACAAGCATTTGACAAAGTGTGGCATGAAGGCCTTAATTTTAAACTAAAAAGGTTTCTGCCAAAACAGTATTCGGATATTTTGGAATCATACATATATGATAGACATTTTAGAGTAAAACAGGAAGACTCATACTCAAATTTAAGAGAAATTCAAGCAGGCGTGCCCCAGGGTAGCGTACTAGGCCCTTATCTATACTTATTATTCACTTGTGATATCCCAAAGCCAGAAAATTGTCACTTAGCAACATTTGCCGATGATACTGGTTTATTGACGGTAGAAAAATCTATTGAAAAATGCATAGAGAAACTTCAGGATGCAGTCACCCAAATTCACAGTTGGACCACAAAGTGGCGAATAAAATTAAATGAAACCAAATCAATTCATGTTGATTTTACAAACAAAAATATAAATCACATACAAATAACAATTAACAACATTCCAGTACCATATTCGAATCAGGCAAAATATCTAGGTATGACACTTGATACCAAATTGCGCTGGAAAGCACATGTTAAGAAAAAAAAAGAAGAACTTGAGATAAGGTATAGAAAAATGAACTGGCTAATTGGAAGGAAGTCCAATTTAACAATTCATAATAAGTTACTGCTTTATAGACAAATACTGAAACCAGTATGGACATATGGTATTCAACTATGGGGTTGTGCTAAAGAGAGTAACATTCTAGTTGTACAGAGATTTCAAAATAAAGTATTAAGAAACATTGTGAATGCACCTTGGTACGTTCGAAATAGTGACCTTCATCGAGATCTAAAAATCGAAACTGTAGCAGAGACTATAAAAAAGTACGCAAAAAGCCATGAAGATAGACTCCATCGGCATGTGAATGTGGAAGCAATTCAGCTTCTAGACAATACTATGCTAGTTCGACGACTAAAAAGAGTGAAGCCGTTTGAGCTAGTAAACTAAGTGAATTACACATAAAACAAAATAATGCTATAAACACAACACAATTGTGAGTTACAGACTAAACAAAGCGGGGAGAACTGTTGAGTGAACCCTAAGTTTAAATCTGACTTTTCTAGTAAATTAAGTTAAAACAAAATTGCTAATTAGTCTTACTGACTAGATTGTAATAAAAAAAACACAGTGTGTTTGACAAATAAAAAAATAAAAAAAAATGTTTTATTTACTTTTTTTGTACAACTTTTTAATGATTTTTCTTTAAGGACGAAACCTGACTTTGTAAGTTATTGGCGAATAAAGAATTGAATTGAATTGAATTGTCTAGTTTTTGCAAAAATAATTAAGTAGAAATTATACCTTGTCTTTTTTACCATAAAATACTATATACAGTGCCGACCTAAATAGACCCCCCTTCTAACTTTTGAAAAATTTTCTGGTAAAAAGTATTTTTAATGGGACTGTTTTTGAGGATATTTGAGCTAAGTGGCCGTTATGTCAAACTAACCTAATGTCAAAAATTTGACATGTCATCAAATTTTTAAATTGGAAGGGGGGGGGGGCATGTAATACCTCCTTCGAAAATTCTGGAGGGGGGCCCGACCCCCTATGCCCCCCTGTTGTTACGCCACTGAATCTACAAAAAACCGCTAATTTTGGAAAACACATTTTTGGCCCATATCCTTTATCAGGGTCAAAGTAGTGACAAGTATTGATCCATCCAGGGTTAACAGCTAACTCGAGAGATATGCCAGGAAAAAGGTAACTGGCGCTCTCACGGTAGGTTAGCATATTCAGCCCTGTATTAAACTCAAAATTTCAAATTAGTTTGAAGTGGTTTTTTTTGTTTTTAGCTGATTTTTCTCAAAAGTATAAAACATAATATTCATTGTGTACTTCAATTTTATAAGTGATAAATATGAAGCTACGAAATTTTTAGATCACCAGCGACAATACTTTTTATGGTGTGACGCTGAGATGATGGAATTTCCCACAGACAGATGGAGACAGATATTTATTTAAAAATGCAAAATAAAAAGTGAATGTTTTTTAAATCCTGAGTTTGTTAAAATTTTATTTGGCGGCCCCTGAAAAATGACTAGTATGCTCTTTTGTTATACGACAGTTTTTTAGGAATCAGAAATAATGAAAAACTAAGTTGTAGAGTAACATCAAAATCAAATACTTAATTGATTGAAACATGTTAGAGCACTTTTATATTTAAAAAAACTATGCTATAGAATAAATAATGTAACACAGTTAAACACTTTCTGGTCAGCAAGGAAGCCTCTGCACAGGGTTTTTGTAAATCGGTCAATTTGGGATAACGGTTTGAAGTGCCAGAAACTAGTAGCTAATAACTCTTGTTGATGTTAAAAACACACACTTTTTTAAGTTTGATAGGTCGCTTTTTAACGTTATGTTTAAAACTGCGTTAAAATCACACCGAAATTAAGTGGTTTTGAAAATAACGTGAAAAAGCAACCTATTAAACTTAAAAAGTGTGTGTTTTTTACGTTGTCTTGATTTGTGCTATGTGGGAAAATGCCCTAGTTTAAAGAAGTTTGTTTGTTTCCTTGTAAAGGCATGGAATTTGCAAATTTTATCTTACAAGTAGTTAAGTAGAACAGAAACAATACAAATTTAGCAATGAGTGCAACAACTAAAGAATGTGTGTAAACTATAAAAGAAATGCACCATTTTGGATCCGCGATTTTGAATTTTTTATGACTGAGTTAAAAATCATAATAAGCGACTTGATTTGATACATATCGGTGCGTAAATCAGAAAATCCGCCATTTTGGATCCGCCATTTAAATTTTTGAAGTTTGAGGATAACACTATATTAAGTAATCTCAAGCACTCAAACTCAAGTTTGAGACAAATCGGTTTAAAAATAAAGAAATCCTTCATTTTGGATCCGCCATTTTGAATTTTTTATCAGTTTGAGTCAAAAATCATAATCAACGACTTGAAACACCGCCATGTTCTATATTTAAAACAAATCGGTGCATAAATAAGAAAATCTGCCATTTTGGATCCGCCATTTTAATTTTTTTAAGTTTGAGGATAAAACTGTATTAAGTAATCTCACGCACTGCAAACTTTCAAGTTGGAGACAAATCGGTTTAAAAATAAAGAAATTCGCCATTTTGGATCCGCCATTTTTGCAATCAAAAACGTAAATTTTATGTTACCAGATTACCAGAACTCTACACCTACCAAATTTCAACACTTAACTTAATGGATTTAACTCTACTTAACAAAACCAAATTTCAAGAAAATTACGTAAAGGATTTTTTAAAGATGTTTTTTCATAAATAATAATATAATCTCTTCTGTTTTTCATCTGCACATTTGGGTGAAACATCCCGATTTTTTTTACAGACTCACACACTATAAAATCATGTTGTATTGACACGCGCCGCCGCCGCTGACGTCGCGTCTTTTTTTTTATTATTTCTTTTTTACCCCTTTTATCAAAAAATTTAAAGGAATTATAGGTATTATAATACGAAATAAATTGGTAAATTTTTTTTTAAGTCGCAAGCTTTTACAAAATGCACTAAAAATTAAAATACTCTGCCAATATATGGGTCCCTAAGCTCACACTAGGTACTATAGTTATAGTTTACGTGTGAGCTAATATAACTAAAAACTGAAATATATTTTATTCAACTTCAGACTAAATTACCTTTTGTTTGATACCACACAAGCCATGTTTTGACTTAAACTCAAATTTTTAAAATCTACCCCCACCCTTAAAAAAACAAAAACTAAAATGTATTTTGTTAAACTCCAGACTCAATTACCTTTCGTTTGATATCACACACACCATATTTTCACTTAAACTCTAATTTTTGAAATATACCCCCACCCTTTTTTTAAAATAAATTAAAATGTATTTTGTTTAACTCCAGACTCAATTACCTTTCGTTTGATATCACACACGCCATATTTGCACATAAACCCTAATTTTTTAAATCTACCCCCACCCTTTTATTCGGTTTGTGTTCGGTGGATTTTGTTCATTTTTAAATGGGACCATCTGGAACCAAGACCCAGCCTAGGTACCAAATTTCATTAAAATCGGCCAAGCGGTTTTTGAGTTATGCGCGTTGGTCGTTACAGACAGACATACAGACAGACAGACAGACATACAGACATACAGACAGACAGACAGACAGACAGACAGACAGACGGCGCAACAAAAAAGTTTCAAAATCATCTGAAACGCAAAGATATATAAAAAAATTTGAAATCGGAGCAACTTTTTTTTTCTCGAAAAAATTAGGATCACCATAGCTCACACTACTATAGTATAGCATATGTGTGAGCTAAAATAATTTTCTAACATTCTAATATTATCATAATAATAAAAGCGATGGCGGACTGATGGAAATTTTGCCGATGTTAGCATGATAAGATATCCGTATCAATTAAATATCACTATTTGCAAGAATCAATCTAGCAGAAAAATGCAGAGGTACCAAACCCACTCAACCCGACCCAAGATACCCCAGCATTTCTTTGACATAGGTATGGCAATGGCATAGCATTGCGGCACATTAAACATATCTTTGATGACCTGCTATGTTGAATATTCTTTAAGTGTTTAGATCACAAATTTAGATTAACTTATGCTTTGATTTGCGGCCATCGCTTTTATTATTATGATAATATTAGAATGCTAGAAAATTATTTTTTAATTTTTAGTGCATTTTATAAAAGCTTGTGACTTTTTTTTAACCAATTTATTTTCTACTTTTTAGTCTCAGCTATTTACTCTATTAAATGAAAATATTTGTTCAATAACAGGACAGAAGAGTTTGTTCTAGATTTTAATGAAATCGCTGATCGTGAGTTGTTTGGAAACTCATTTTTCTATTGGGGGAAAGAAAGGGTGGGGGTAGAGGTAAAAATATATTTTTTGTTTGAGCTGTATTGCCATCGGACCTTAATGCATATCGCAAATTTTATAAAAGTCATTTGAAGTGATGTGTCAAAAACGCATTTTTATGGAAGGGGGTGGGGGATGGGTGGGAGGACAATTTTTCATTATTGTTGTATTGTCATCGGACCACTATATGTATACCAAATTTCATCCAAATCGGATAATGGGAAGTGTGTCAAAAACGCATTTTTCTATAGATGGGGGTGGGGGTAGGAGTGGTAGGATTTTTTTTCAATGTTGTATTGTCATCGGACCACTATATGTATACCAAATTTCATCCAAATTGGATAATGGGAAGGGTGTCAAAAACCCATTTTCTATGGAAGGGGGTGGGGGTAGGGGTAGGAGGATATTTTTTTTAAATGTTGTATTGTCATCGGACCACTATGTGAGTACCAAATTTCATCCAAATCGGATAATAGGAAGTGTGTCAAAAACTCATTTTTCTATAAAAGGGGGTGGGGGTAGGGGTGGGAGGATATTTTTGTCTTAATATTGTATTGTCATCGGATCACTATATATATACCAAATTTCATCCAAATCGGATAAAGGGAAGTGTCTCAAAAACAAATTTTTCTATGCAAGGGGGTGAGGGTAGGGGTGAGAGGATATTTTTTTTTATTGTTGTATTATCATCGGACCACTATGTGTATACCAAATTTTATCCAAATCGGACAATGGTAAGTGTGTCAAAAACGCTTCACAAGATTTGATAGATAGTTAGTTGGATAGTTAGACAGAACATCTGAAGCTAAATAAAAGCTTGTAAAAAAGCTTGTAAAAATAGGACAGGATAGGCAATCCACTGGTTGGGTTGGGTTATTAATAGCAGCAAGTCTAAAATAATGATAAATTCAGATCAGTTCCCAGTTTATTCATTGGTGAATATCTGGAAAGCTATTTGGACGATTTTCAGTACAAATACAGAGTTATAACGAGAATTCCTTCAAACGAAGTACGAATAATGGTTCCTATGTTTTGATAAGTGGGGTAAAAATCATATTTAGCCATAAGGCCTAATAAATACTAAGAAAAACAGGAATTGTGAAGATGAACTAAAAAAAACTAAAATTGTGTCCAAAGTTAGTTTTATCAGTTGTAACTTCACAGTGAAAAGATTCATTTACAAATCCAAAAAGGGGCGTATCTAAATAAAATAATTAAAAATCAGGCTCCTCATTTCTACAAAAAAAGGTAACACTTGTTATTGAAACACATTGTCTAATATTTTTAAACCAAATAGTTGCTATCAATTTTTAATAAACCCAAATTTGTTTATCTAACAACCGACATGATTTTACAGTGTATTGTTTTAAAATATAAATATTTACACTTTGATAGCTACTACTATTGTTTCTAATTTTTATACAAGGCTTGTTTGGTTTGTTCGCGACATCCTTTATTTGGTTTGTCGAATGGTTATGAAAGTTTTCCTTTTACCTAACCAAGAAAATATATTTTTACATGTAGGTAGATTTATAAATTATTGTACGGGCTTACTTTTAATTTAATTAACAGGGGCGTGCGATGAAATTTGAGTCAAGAAAAGTTTTTTTTTAAACTAGCTTATTTGTATTTTTCTATCCTTTTTAGTTTTTAGTAAACTTTAATTTCTTGCTTTAGCCTAACGTTATTTTATTTAGATACGCCCCTTTTTGTTTTTTTTTGTTTTCAATAAAAGTTTGGGAACAAAATTTTTGTCAAACGTGGAATTTCGTACCCGTGAATTTAAAAATCAAACAAGTTTCGTGGCTAATCTGGCAAAAAGGACTTTCTGTTTCTCTCCTATATTTTTTCATGGGTAGCTTGAAAGCTTAACCTCACGGGCGTCCAAGATCTAATGGACGCCTAATAAGTGTTGACAGTTAATTGTTTCGCCTTAGACTCCTTAGAACACTGCTTGGTCAATGTGACAATTCTTGCGAAGTTATAGACGGTTTTGTCTCTAATCATAAATAAATAGTGAGAAAACTGTCGCAAGAAGCGCCATCTACCCAGATACGAGAGAACCAAAAAACAAAAGCAGGCGAAAAACTGCTATACATATCGATCAATGAAAAGATCGAATACAAATAAAAGAAAACAAGCTATAGTCCGTGACCTACGACAGCTCTTCTGTCTTTCAAGCCGGATAAACGCATATTGAACCCGTCATCAAGACACGTGAGCGTCAATCAACGGAATTTTTAAACCAAATTATACTAACATACGTGGAATTTCGTACCCGTGAATTTAAAATTCAAACAAGTTTCATGGCTAGTCGGGCAAAAAGAGTTTTTGTTTCTCTCATATATTTTTCCGTGGGTAGCTTGAAAGCTTAACCTTACGGGGGTCCAAGATCTAATGGACACCTAATAAGTGTTGACAGTTAACTGTTTCGTCCTTATAGGACTCCTCAGAACACTGCTTGGTCAATGTGACAATTCTTGCGAAGTTAATTAGACGGTTTTGTCTCTAATCTTAAGTAAATAGTGAGAAAACTATCGCAAGAAGCGCCATCTACCGAGATACGAGAGAAACAAAAAACAAAAGCAGGCGAAAAACTGCTATACATATCGATCAATGAAAAGATCGAATACAAAGAAAAGAAAACAAACTATAGTCCGGGACCTACGACAGCTGAAAGACAGAAGAGCTTTCGTAGGTCACGGACTATAGTTTGTTTTCTTTTCTTTGTATTCGACGTAGGAAATATTCCATTGGTTAAAGATAAGAGTAAAACATTTATAGTATTTCCACTAATACACTACAATTTTGTAATAAAATGACAGGTATTCCATCAGGCCCAGGGCCCAATGATTCTTTTAAATTAAAAATCTTATTAAAAACATCAATTACAGATAATTGTAAACAACCAAGACTAACCGACTTTTCATAACCAAATGACCTATTTGTTTCCCCGTACTCTGGGTATACCGAAGAGCAATAAATGTGTGGTAAACATTTCGGAAACCTCCTGCGGATGATTGCTAGTTTTTTTATTAAGATTCATTGACTGAGGATATTCAGAGTTGCCCTTTTTAGAGTATACAAATTTCCAAAATGATCTTTTATCAGTCAACTGGGTCTCCAAGGACTTTATATAACACGGATGAGTCGTACATGACAAATCTCTACATTGTCCCCGTAACTTTGACAAGAGATTTGGAAGCTTTAAAAATTTTGTGACCTTTCTTTTTTGGAATAATTAGATTTTTTAAATAATTACCCATCCATTTAGGAAACTTAGGTGTTGTATATCTACGTAAGGGAATATATCTGTCAATTGCATATTAAAGTATTTCGTAAAATTCAGAAACCACTAATTCCACATCGATACACTCAGAGACAAACCAGTTAACATTCGACAAAAAACAGTTTAAATCACGATAATTTGCACACTTAAAATCATAAGAATCACAGGACATATTCTTTGGTTGATTATTGCCTAGGTCAAAACTGCATTCAAATGCCGGATGAGGAGCGTCCAGTTTCAGCAGTGGCTTACATGATTGGAAAACAATAAGTCAAAGAAATTACGATATATATATATATATATATATATATATATAGATATATTTGGGGTTTGGATGTTCTGAAGTAACCCCAAATAAGCTGCACAATCAGAGATCACAGAAAACTCCACAAGGAGATTTCCCAATGGTAATATTTCGCTCTCTCCGTTTGCGCAGGATATTTTTGGTAGGTTGAAATCACCCCAAAGAAAAATGTCGGCAAAGTCAATTTCATCTACCAGGTGCAAAACTGAAGCTGAAAAGCTCTCATAGACATCCACATTCGAGACGCCAGGGATGTAACTTGTTCAACAATTCTTTTGAATAACTGATGACATGAAATAGTATTTTTGACTGCAATGAGCACACCCCCATGAGTCAAGTAGTTACTGGTTTTTTCCGATCTGTCACATACAAAGTAACTATCCAAACCAAGTTCACCTGTTAACACGGAACTGTTCAGAAAGGTTTCAGTTAACAATATAACATCATAGTCTTCAGTAAGAGCATTGCACATTAAGGTTTGCATTTTTGATTTTAATCCTTTAACATTTTGGTAATAAAACGTTAAGGTTTTGATATCACTACCTGAGGGTTGGGAAAATTTCCCATGTGTCTAGGTGGTCTGGCTTTTTGTCTATTCCGATGAACAAAGGATCTAAAAATGATGTTACTTGGCCAGAAGTCACCTCACACCCCAATTTTAAAGCTTTTGGAGTTGGCTTTAGTCGGTAGTTTCTCCACAAACAAAATCTTATCATCTTAAATTTTAGCCTTATCCTTAATGTAATTAGAGACTATTTCTACGGTTGTCCCACAGTCAACACGCCCCAGGAATAGCCATTTCTTACCGGTTACTCCTCGTAACAAGCTCCTTAGTACTGGTGCCGTGCCCATACTTATTTGTTCCTTATTTGAAACCGTTTATTTGATGTGGTTTTGCCCTGTTAGACTTGGGTCAATATAGTTTGGTAGAACTGTTTTTACCATAGCATTCTCATCTGCTCTTTGAACCTAGCTATTGGTGATAACATTGTCCACAACACTTCAATCATTATCAGTATTAAGGGAAGATTGAGGACTTGTTGGCTGCTAGCATTCCGATCTACAGGAATTTTTATTTTTGTTTTTATCATTTGGGGATTTTCTAAGGTTATGTTGGATTAATCCCAGTTCTTCGGTTTTGTTTGTATTTGGCCTTTTAGGCATGCTGGTTAAATCAGCTGTGACAACATGCAAAGGGGACATTGGGAGCTGAAGAGCTGAGGGGGGTTTGTTTACATTTTGTCTATCCTTTAAAATTCGGATCTCTTCGCCCAATTCACGATTTCTCATTTCAATTTCGACAATTTTACTATACAGGAGTTCATGGTTTTCCATCAAGGTCAGTACCAAACGATTCAGGGTTTTATTTTTCCTTAAAAGGATCTCTTTAGTCATGGCGTCATCTTCAAACTTTGGCGCGCACAACTGACACAAAATTTGCCCGATTCCGAGGGTTATCACACCCTTAACCGAACCACACATGCCGGGTGATACTGCCTGGTACATTTTTCACATTTTTAATTAGCTTTTACACTTCTTTTACAATACTCACACAGTATTTTTGAATTTAAATCTTGACCGTATAAAACTTCACCATTATTTTCCGCCATCTTGAAAAACAGCACTTTAGCCATTGCTGCGCGCGGGCACGAAGGGGTAAAATCTCTGCTTGCTACAATAAAAAAAGCACTTAATATTTAATTTAATATAATATAAGTAATTTCAAGCATCATTTGCAAAGTGTTTAAACAAAACTCAGCAAACGCTCAGTACGGCAAATAATTTCTTTCATGTGACGACCGACGGTTTCTTTTCCCGCTTGTTTAAAAAGTGTTTTTCGGTGTATACTTTAAACATAACAAAAGCTGTTTAACGCCCTTTGCTTTGGAACACGTTCACACAAAGTCCGACGTTATGGACAAAGGCGTCTGTGCATAGTTGAACACCGCAACACCTTCAGAAACAGAGAGTCCACTGAAACACTAAGACAGTGAACTGACTGGTGGACATCAAAAAGGCCTGGAGCCTGTAAGTTGCAACGAAACGGGTCCGGTCGCCTTTGACACCGGAGTCAACTCTTGAACTTTAATTATAGCTCTCTGTCTTTGCCGGGCGGCATTCGCTTTCCTAAGATAACTTTGATTTAACACTGCACGGGCTCCTTTGTTTACATTTTGCTTAGTATAGGGTTTTCTGTTTCTAGCAGCATCCATCACCTTTCACTTGAATGAATGGAGTACGCAGAAATTAATTCTGGGGGGGGCTTGAGCGCAGATCGATACATACTAATCTTGTTTTTTCTGGAAAAATCAATCATGTTGGTCTTCAGAGCTTCTGCCCTCAAGCTCTATCAGTGGGTACGCTACTGTCAGTGGCGGCTCGTGAAGTATAAGAATGGGTGTGCACTATAATAAGTGAGTCAAAATAAATTTAAAATAAATAAAGTTAAAAAAATTTGCATATTTATTTGTAGCCAAATAAAAGAACTTATGGTGCCCACTAGGTAATAAGATTGTCAAAGTAAAAAAAAGCAGGTCTCCAATAAATAAAAATATGCCTACACAAAAAAAAATAACCTACAGTATACATACATATTAGTTTTTAGCCAACGATGGATAACATTAATTCAATGTACAAAACCGTTTTATCTTAGCTTTTGATTCAAATACCATTTCATATTGTAATGTTCGTATACGTTGATTCAATGTTATCCGGTCATCGGCTGAAAATTAATGTTAAATTGATATTACGCACCTTTTTGTCAGTTCTGCTTTTTGTTTAGTTTCCTAGTCCTTAAATAATAATAATAACGAGTTTGTAACATCACATCCACAAATCCAGTTGTGTTTTTGGTAAATATCTTTTCTAAAGTATCTTTTAAAATTCCTACCTTCTTTTCTTTTGGAGCAAGTTTGCGATAATTGTAGTTCTGGAGTCGGCCTTCCTAATCCTTTAATTTCAATTTTTTGATTTAAATTAAAGGAGGAAAAGCTTGCTATAATGTTTTGTACACAATTAAGTCTTGAATTACTTCCAGGATTACCCGAACCCGAAGTTTTAACTGCCTCAGACATATTCGACACTTGTAGATAATAATTAACCCAAAAAATACAAACAAGAAGCCGAAAACAGCATAAAATTCACTTAAAAACTGCGGAAATAAATTTTAATTACGCCCAATACACGCATACTAACGATAATATAAACAGTAATCAGCTGAGAACTATAAAAAAACGATGCAAGTGTGTATTGATTTAGCGCACCACCTTGCCCTTTTCTCGGCCGATATCCCGAGCATTTCCGATCCAATTGCGTGGCAAAAATTGGATTAAAGAGGAACGCCGAATCCACACGCACCTCCAGATTCAAGCCCGCCCTCTCATATCTCTAGATTCAAGCGAGGCGATCGAAGGCCACCGTATGCGGCAGCAAGCATCAAGTCGAAAAGATATTAATTACTTCCCTTAATGGCCGATAGATGCCACTAGCGGGATCGGGATCATTAAAAAATAAATAAAAAACAACAGTAATTATTTAATAATAGTTTGTATTTATTTTTTTTTTCTTATTTTTGCTGGGGGTGCGCGCGCACCAACGCTCCTATGGACCAGCCGCCCCTGGCTACTGTGATTGATACATTCTACATTTACCATGTCTGTCATTTTTGATGAACCAAATATCTAACACGTCATTTATTTAAATTTGCGTGTAATACATCGTGCGTAGATTCAAATGCATATAACTATCGCACCCCCAGTAAAACAATGACCTAACTCAAAATAGACGACTGTACAGTGTGTCCCATTTTCGATGGGATTAAATGGGAAACTCGGTTGTTATTAAAGATATCAATTTTCTGTTTCACCTTACCGTGCTCTTTTTTTTAGCTCTTTTTTTTGCTATACCCCGTGATTTCGCTAATACAGGGAGTTTTTGAAAAAATTGCATTTTTAATAACTCCTTGTATCTCGCTTATTTTGCAAGATATTTTTATTCTGTACAAACCTTTTTATGGCAACTTTTTTAGAGCAAAATAAAGACCTTGTCATTTTTTAAAAATATTGTTTAGTTTTTGAGATATGGGATTTATCATAAAAAAATTAAATACGGACCTGAATTTTTTTATTACTATTTTGATTACAAGTCGCATCTTCATCATATATGTCACAAGATTTGTTATTTAGTAACATTGTGACTGAGGGATTAAGGGGATAATAAGTTTAAGTATAAAAAATCTACATTTATAAATGTATTTTATATATATAAAACAAGTTAGCAAGAATAAAGGTTATGTAAGGGGATGCTGTTTGGAGAGAATGGACCCAGGGGCCTTAAATTATAGCCCATATCGGCCGTAGAAAGTGGACCTTATAGTTCATAAAGAATAACCACCATAGTGGGGTTTTACTTAGGTATGGTTAGTAGGGACCACTATGCATCAGTGGTGTACTGGGTTGATAATTTTGTATCAGTGATGCCGGTCTATTGTCCAGAATCGGCTTTTATAGATAAAATTAGTGCAAGTGCAGGAATATTGTTTATTGCTACATTTTAATAGTAGATTAATAAGAATTTAAACTATTTTATGATAATATCGTCCCCTATCTTACGTACCGACGTAACTAGCATTTTATGGTAGGGTTTGTCGCCCCCCGCCGCCCCAAGGGTAGTGGCGCCCCATGGGTGCCCGAAGCGCCCTAAGCTTTATTAAGTAGCAGGGCCGGCAACGGCAAATTGAGAGGGCGGCAAAGGGCGCCCTGTTTTATGGTTCCACAAAACTGCAACTCGGTGCTTTTGTTGATAAACGTATAGTTTTTGAAATATGAAATTTCAAAGTTTGGTCATTTTGGTCTTATGGGATTCCCTACCCTAAATTTCGCTAAATGACGTTTTTCCGAATCTTAACTCAGGGTGTCGTTTTCTCTTATCTCTATGGTCCCACAATACTGCAACTCCGTGCTTTTGTTGATAAACTGTATAGTTTTTGAAATATGAATTTATAAAATTTGGTCATTTTGGTCTTATTATTATTATAGTAGGCCTTATTGGTTTAAACAACACGAATTGTGTGGCTCTTCAAAATATAAGTTTTTAAATGTATTTAAGTTAAATGTTTAATATAAAGGTATAACCAAACAAAAGCTGAAAGAAAATCCTATCCGTTGAGTCCACTAACCTGCACGTAAGTCAAAAATATTGCTAAGAAATTGAAATTGTTCCGCTGTTATCAAAAACATGGCTGCCGTTAAATAAACAAAAAACAGCACGACTAGTACGCGGAGATAAGAACACGGTACTACTGCGCCTACTATACATTGTTTTGGCCGGAATACACCTAAATGGGCACCGTTTCAAACGAAAAAATTTTTGAGTTATTGCAGCGCACAAGCCAGGATGTCCAGGATGTCCAGGATATTAAACAAGATTTCGAGAACTACAAGGAGCAAATTGAGATGTTAAAAGAATCCTTAGAAACTCTGGAACAGGAAAACGCAAATCTTAAGCAAAAGATATCATATCAAGAGGATCAGCTAAAGAGAAAAAATATTTTAGCTTTTAACATTACGGAAGCTGAGAACGAATCATTGGAGCAGATTGTTTTAGACCTTTTAAATAAAAAACTAAAGATAAATAAAACAATCACTGATCTTGATAACTTTTATCGAATTGGTGAAAAAAGAGTCGATGGAACAAGACCCATTTTGATAAAATTTACTAGAGAACTAACTGTACGCGAAGTGTTCAAAAATGTTAGTAAACTGAAGGGTACTGGAATTAGCATTGCTCTCGATCTTACTCCGGAAAAAAGAGCGGACAGGAAAATTCTGTACGATTTCTATAAAATAGCCATTGGAAAGCAATTCTCTGCAGTGATAAAAAATAATAAATTAATGATAAATAAAGACGAATATACTCTGGAAACTTTGAAAACCCTTGACAAACAGACTTTTTTGGAACCAATAGTTGATAAAAATAAATTATTTCGCAATACGAGTGCACCTCCCACACCAACGGTTGATAACAATTTAAGAAACACTGAATACGAGGAAGAACCAGCCGAGGAAGAAACGCAAGAAGTTAATATTAACATAAAAAGCAAGGAAAATAAAACGGAAGTAAAAGAAGCGAAACAAAATAAAACGAACAAGTATCACAATTCCACAACACAGACACCAAAAAGTAGAACAACCAGATCCGGTTCAACTAGCAATAGTAACTATCAACCACAGCAAGCGAAGAAAGTAAATAATTATAAAAAATAAAGTATCAATATTTATAAATTAACAATTTTACAATTGATTTTGTCGTATTAAACTTTTTATTTTAAATATGGATGAATACATAAAAAACTTTACGCCGCTGCAGCATGATGCATTTGAAATTAATACAGTTTCTCAGTTTAAAAATAAGATAAAAGAATTCCCCTATTCCCTTAAAATATTTCACATCAATATCTGCAGCATAGTAAAAAACTTTGATGAACTATTGATTTTTATATCATCTTTAAAAGAACAATTTGATGTTTTGGTATTAACTGAGACATTTATAATCCATGATATAAGTTTGTGTAAATTGTCAGGTTATGATTTCCTTTATAATGGTAGTAATATAAACAGAAACGACGGTACCGTGGTTTTAGTTCGATCGCATTTCAATTATCAGTTCGAAATTTCTAACATAGGAAAAATAAAATGCATTCAATTAAAATTAACTTTAGATCAGGCTAACTATTTTATTACAGCACTTTACAGATCTCATGAAATAGATTGTTTTGAGTTTATAGAGAGTCTTGATTCTTATCTGAGAACTATTACAAACGCAGGCTGTCAAATTCTTATAGGGGATTTTAATATAGACATTTTAAAGCAGACAAATGTCTCTGAAGAATATTTAAACTGTCTATCTGCGAATGGTTTTCAACCTTACATAAATAAAATAACAAGAGTCAGAGATCAACAAAAATCATGTTTAGACCATATATTTATAAAATTTATCAGGGACCAATTAAATGTAGTTTCAGTGGTATTTCAGTATGAACTTACAGACCATTACCCGATTATGGCATTTATTAAAATAAATAAAAAACTGGAAATTATAAACAAAAATGAGTATTACAAAACATACACTGACTATCCTAAAGTTAGACAGAAAATGCAGGAAAACAGTTTTTGGCGCTCTTTCTATTTGGCTGAAGATATAGATGGAGCGACAGAAATTTTAATCAACAACATAAACTCAACAGTTAAAAACTTTTCTAAAACAGTTCGCCTTAAAACTCAAAATCAACCAAAAAATATCTGGATGACAAAAGGACTAGTTAAATCAGTAGCAACAAAAAATAAAATGTACACAGAATGTCTGCAAAACCCTCAAAATAACGAGATGCTTATAAAGTATAAAACCTACAAAAATAAATTAACAAGTTTAATACAAAAAACTAAAAAGGAATATTACGCAAAACAAGTAGAACGGGTCTCAAATTCATCACAAAAACTATGGACATTGGTAAATAAGATATCTAACAACAATAAACTGCAAAAAACAGATATAAAAATAATAAAAATAAACAACAATGTATCTACTGATACACAACAAATTGCAGAGGCATTTAATACACATTATACTGAACTTGGTAAAACATATGCAAACAAAATCACTCCTCCGGCAAATCCACCCCCTAAGAAAACGCGTAATCAAAATTCGCTTTTTTTAAATCTAACTAATCCAGAAGAAATACAAAAATTAATAGAAAAGTTAAAACTTAAAAAAGCACCAGGCTATGATACAATTAAATCAGAGACACTAAAACATATATCGGATATTGTTTCACCGCATCTAAGTTTTTTAATAAATAAATGCATGGAGATGGGTTACTTTCCGGGGGTTTTAAAGATTGGAATTATCAAACCATTGTTCAAAGGGGGCAGTAAACAAGAAATAATCGATTATAGGCCAATAACACTCATCTCAACTCTTACAAAAATTTTTGAAATGGCTCTAAAAAATAGAATTGTGAAGTTCTTGGATAAGTATAAACAGCTCTCTGATAACCAGTTCGGTTTTCGTGCAGATAGATCAACTGAGGACGCAATAGTGTACTTAACAAAAAATATTTATGAAGCACTTGACAAAAAAGAAGCTTCACTTTGCGTCTTTATTGATCTGGCTAAAGCGTTTGACACCGTGTGTCATAAAAAACTTATTGAGAAACTTGAACGACATGGAATTCGGGGTTCGTGCCTTGAACTAATAAAAAGTTACTTAAATAATAGAAAACAATCTGTTAAAATTGAAGAACATTTTAGTTCTATGAAAAATGTGGAATACGGCATTCCCCAGGGCACGGTTCTTGGTGCGAAACAAAATACAATGCTGAGGAAGATTTAAAAAAAACTAAAAGATTGGTTTGACTATAACACATTAACTTTAAATACAAATAAGACCAATTTTATCACATTCTCTTCTTATGCCTCTGAAGCTCCCGAAATAGATAGCTTGAAGATATCAGATTTGCATACTGTAAAATCCACAGAGTCTGCCAAATACCTAGGAATTATAATTGACAAACATTTACGTTGGAACTTGCAAATAAAACACTTAACTAATAAGTTGAGATACCTAATATCTAGATTTAAATGTCTCAGAATGCACCTTAAATTACCGGAGCTTAGAACACTGTATTATGCTCTGGTTCAATCTCATTTGACCTATGGTATTTGTGGGTGGGGAGGAGTCAACGAGTTTAACATTAACAAACTAAAAACCACTCAAAAATGGATTATTAAAGTAATCTATAATAAAAACTTAAAATATCCAACTGAAAAGTTGTTTGATGAATCTAGATTTTTAAACATGAGGCAATTGTTTTGTCAAAAAATTGCCATAAGAATTTTTAATAGAAAAGAAAAAATTGAGATTTACCACCACCCACATAGAACTAGAAGCGTTGTGAAGCAAAAAACAAAAACCTTAAGGTCGAATAAGGTAATAGGAACCAAATGCATAAGTTCTATTGTACCGAAATTATTTAACTTAATACCTAGTGAAATTAAAAAAGTAAAACAATTAAAAAAATATAAGTTCTTAATAAAAGACTGGATATACAAGACCAATATAGAAATTGAAAATTTGTTTCATTAAAACCAACATTTTAATTATGTATACTTTTTTTTCACAAAATGTGTAAATTTCAAAATAGTGTCTTTAAAAACCCGATAGTGTCTCTTCAAACCCGATAGTGACAACTTAACTCGATAATGACAAGTTAACCCGATAGTGACCAGCTAACCCAATAGTGACAATTTAATCCAATCAGTTAAAAATAAAACTAGATTATTATTTAAAATCAAATGACTTTTACGCAACAAGTGGGTAATACCACTTCATGTGTTTTTGTTTATTTTCACTTGTTTTTCTATTTCCAATTCTTTTAATTCAATTTAGTTAAGTTAAATTGCTGTACCTTGAAAGATTGAAAATAAACATTTATTTATTTATTTATTTATTTATGGGATTCCCTACCCTAAATTTCGCTAAATGACGTTTTTACGAATCTTAATTCAGGGTGTGGTTTTTTCGTATCTCTATGGTCCCACAATACTGCGACTCGGTGCTTTTGTTGACAAACTGTATAGTTTTTGAAATATGAATTTTCAAAGTTTGGTCATTTTGGTCTTATGTGATTCCCTACCCTAAATTTCGCTAAATGACGTTTTTCCGAATCGTAATTCAGAGTGTGATTTTTCGTATCTCTATGGTCCCACAATACTGCGACTCGGTGCTTTTGTTGACAAACTGTATAGTTTTTGAAATATGAATTTTCAAAGTTTGGTCATTTTGGTCTTATGTGATTCCCTACCCTAAATTTCGCTAAATGACGTTTTTCCGAATCGTAATTCAGAGTGTGATTTTTCGTATCTCTATGGTCCCACAATACTGCGACTCGGTGCTTTTGTTGACAAACTGTATAGTTTTTGAAATATGAATTTTCAAAGTTTGGTCATTTTGGTCTTATGGGATTCCCTACCCTAATTTCGCTAAATGACGTTTTTCCGAATCTTAACTCAGGGGGTCGTTTTTTCGTATCTCTATAGGCCCACAATACTGCAACTCGGTGCTTTTGTTAATAAAATGTATAGTTCTTGAAATATGAATTTTTAAAGTTTGGTCATTTTGGTCTTATGGGATTCCCTACCCTAAATTCCGCTAAATGACGTTTTTACGAATCTTAATTCAGGGTGTGGTTTTTTCGTATCTCTATGGTCCCACAATACTGCAACTCGGTGCTTTTGTTGATAAACTGTATAGTTTTTGAAATATGAATTTTCAAAGTTTGGTCATTTTGGTCTTATGGGATTCCCTACCCTAAATTTCGCTAAATGACGTTTTTCCGAATCTTAACTCAGGGTGTGGTTTTTTGGTATCTCTATGGTCCCACAATACTGCAACTCGGTGCTTTTGTTGATAAACAGTATAGTTTTTGAAATATGAATTTTCAAAATTTGGTCATTTTGGTCTTATAGGGAATCCCATAAGACCAAAATGACCAAATTTTGAAAATTCATATTTCAAAAACTATACAGTTTATCAACAAAAGCACCGAGTTGCAGTATTGTGGGACCATAAAACAGGGCGCCCTTTGCCGCCCTCTCAATTTGCCGTTGCCGGCCCTGCTACTTAATAAAGCTTAGGGCGCTTCGGGCACCCATGGGGCGCCACTACCCTCGGGGCGGCGGGGGGCGACAAACCCTACCATAAAATGCTAGTTACCTCGGTACGTAAGATAGGGGACGATATTATCAAATGAACCCTAAATTTCGCTAAATGACGTTTTTCCTAATCGTAACTCAGGGTGTCGTTTTTTCGTATCTCTATAGGCCCACAATACTGCAACTCGGTGCTGTTGTTGATAAAATGTATAGTTTTTGAAATATGAATTTTTAAAGTTTGGTCATTTTGGTCTTATGGGATTCCCTACCCTAAATTTCGCCTAATGACGGTTTTCCGAATTTTAATTCAGGGTGTGGTTTTTTAGTATCTCTATGGTCCCACAATACTGCAACTCGGTGCTTTTGTTGATAAACTGTATAGTTTTTGAAATATGAATTTTCAAAGTTTGGTCATTTTGGTCTTATGGGATTCCCTACCCTAAATTTCGCTAAATGACGGTTTTCCGAATCTTAATTCAGGGTGTGGTTTTTTAGTATCTCTATGGTCCCACAATACTGCAACTTGGTGCTTTTGTTGATAAACTGTTTAGTTTTTGAAATATGAATTTTCAAACTTTGGTCATTTTGGTCTTATAGGGAATCCCATAAGACCAAAATGACCAAATTTTGAAAATTCATATTTCAAAAACTATACAGTTTATCAACAAAAGCACCGAGTTGCAGTATTGTGGGACCATAAAACAGGGCGCCCTTTGCCGCCCTCTCAATTTGCCGTTGCCGGCCCTGCTACTTAATAAAGCTTAGGGCGCTTCGGGCACCCATGGGGCGCCACTACCCTCGGGGCGGCGGGGGGCGACAAACCCTACCATAAAATGCTAGTTACGTCGGTACGTAAGATAGGGGACGATATTATCAAATGAACCCTAAATTTCGCTAAATGACGTTTTTCCTAATCGTAACTCAGGGTGTCGTTTTTTCATATCTCTATAGGCCCACAATACTGCAACTCGGTGCTGTTGTTGATAAAATGTATAGTTTTTGAAATATGAATTTTTAAAGTTTGGTCATTTTGGTCTTATGGGATTCCCTACCCTAAATTTCGCCTAATGACGGTTTTCCGAATTTTAATTCAGGGTGTGGTTTTTTAGTATCTCTATGGTCCCACAATACTGCAACTCGGTGCTTTTGTTGATAAACTGTATAGTTTTTGAAATATGAATTTTCAAAGTTTGGTCATTTTGGTCTTATGGGATTCCCTACCCTAAATTTCGCTAAATGACGGTTTTCCGAATCTTAATTCAGGGTGTGGTTTTTTAGTATCTCTATGGTCCCACAATACTGCAACTCGGTGCTTTTGTTGATAAACTGTTTAGTTTTTGAAATATGAATTTTCAAACTTTGGTCATTTTGGTCTTATGGGATTCCCTACCCTAAATTTCGCTAAATGACGTTTTTCCTAATCTTAACTCAGGGTGTCGTTTTTTCGTATCTCTATAGGCCCACAATACTGCAACTCGGTGCTTTTGTTGATAAAATGTATAGTTTTTAAAATATGAATTTTTAAAGTTTGGTCATTTTGGTCTTATGGGATTCCCTACCCTAAATTTCGCTAAATGACGTTTTTCCGAATCTTAACTCAGGGTGGGTTTTTTTGATATCTCTATGGTCCCACAATACTGCAACTCGGTGCTTTTGTTGATAAACTGTATAATTTTTGAAATATGAATGTTCAAAGTTTGTTCATTTTGGTCTTATGGGATTCCTTACCCTAAATTTCGCTAAATGACGTTTTTCCGAATCTTATTTCGTATCTCTGCATTGGCGTAGCGTGGGGGGTCGCGGCGCCCCCCCTCATCGAGGGTACTGGCGCCCCATGGGTGCCCGAAGCGCCCTACGCTTTATTAAGTAGCAGGGCCGGCCACGGCAAATTGAGAGGGCGCCAAAGGAAACTAAAGACATGATGACCTTTTTTTTGTTTTTTTTTGGTCGCAAGATTTTTGATGGGCGCCCTGTTTAGCTGTCGGCCCCCCCCCCGCCCATTAAGGCACGCTACGCCGCTGGTCCAATGATTGTTTTTCATTCACTTTTGTAAGTGTCAATGATTCGCACCTAAATGTCACTACCGGCCTAATTATTGTTGGGTATAAAGCCTGCAGAACTCTGAAAATATGGGAAAATTGGACCTCTAGATTGCGTCATGGGGGTCACATGCCCGAAATCATGTTTAAATATTAATGCCAAAAAACTCTTTAAAATAATAAACATTTCGTTGATATTAATAAAATATTTTTTGTTTAAATTATACAGGAACAGGGCTTTTTACTTGCTACTGCTAATCTCTCACACTATTTAACCGATTTCAGTAAAATTTGGCTTTTTTCTTTAATGGGCTATTCTGTTTGTTTAAAGCTATTTTTACAAGCTTTTATTTAGCTTCAGATGTTCTGTCTAACTATTTAACTAACTATTTAACTAACTATCTAACTATTGACACACTTCCCATTATTCGATTTGGATGAAATTTGGTACACACATAGTGGTCCCAAGACAATACAACATTAAGAAAAAAATAAATGAGTTTCCAAACAACTCACGATCAGCGATTTCATTATAATCTAGAATAAACTCTTCTGTTCTGTTATTGGACAAATATTTCCATTTAATAGAGTGGATAGCTGAGGCTAAAAAGTAGAAAATAAATTGGTAAAATTTTTTTTTAAGTTACAAGCTTTTATAAAATGCACTAAAAATTAAAAAATAATTTTCTAACATTCTAATATTATCATAATAATAAAAGCGATGGCCGCAAATCAAAGCATAAGTTAATCTAAATTTGTGATCTAAACACTTAAAGAATATTCAACAGGTCAGGTCATCAAAAATATGTTTGATGTGCCGCAATGTTATGCCATTGCCATACCTATGTCAGAGAAATGCTGGGGTATCTTGGGTCGGGTTGGGTGGGTTTGGTACCTTTGCATTTTTCTGCTAGATTGATTCTTGCAAATAGTGATATTTAATTGATAAGGATATCTCATCGTGCTAACATCGTCAAAATTTCCATCAGTCGGCCATCGCTTTTAGTATTATCATAATATTAGAATGTTAGAAAATTATTTTTTAATTTTTAGTACATTTTATAAAAGCTTGTAACTTAAAAAAAAATTTACCAATTTATAAACGCTACGACCGAAGCGTGCAAGTCGGGCTAAACGGTTACTTTTAGGCAATTATAGGAATAAATCGCTCCATTTCATAATATGTTTGTATTCAAAAACTAACAAATTAAAAAATATATTTTATAGCAGTTATATAATCACCCATTGCAAAATAAAATTGATGGAAGTGAAACGTGTCGAAGCCACAACTCACAACAACAAAACTGTGTTGAAGATAAATCACATTTTCTTGGGGACAGCGACATTATAAGTAATGGTAGTCAGAAAATAAATGGTTTTTCAAGTGCTAACTTTTTCCACTTGTAATAATATCGAAAGAAAGATTAGTAAGAGAGTGACAAGAAAAAAAACTGCCAAGAGTAATAACGAAAAGCTTTATCCTATATATTTATTACAAAAAAGTTAATCGTGATAATTTGTAAGATATAGTACAGTAATTGCAACCGAGCCAAACCGAAAACTTCTATAACTGGGCGGTAAAACCCGACGATTATACACTAGACAGGATTGTTCAGTTTGCCGAATGTGTCTGCAATCGATGTTCAAGGTCAAACTCGCTGTTACGTCACCACTTGTGCTGGGCAGAAAGCGGGCCTATCGTTATATTGGATTTTATGTGCTTTTAGAGCTATTTTCTTTATGCAAATTAAAATTTATGCAAAATTGAGGCATTGTACATTTAAAAATATTGTCTTTACAGGGATGATAAATGAGTTTATATTTGAAATATCTGTTAAATAAATTAAATTTAAATACTTAAAGTGAAAAAAAAGCTACACATAATGTCGTAGTACCTATACAGGGTGTCCCAAAACTTAGGGGCCATAGGCTAACCGGTGATAGAGGAGGTCATGTCTGATAAAAAAGTTCCTATAATGCATGGGCCCAAACTCTTTCTTTGTAGAGATACAGAGCATCAAAGTTAGCAAGTTTTTTAACTTTTTTGATAATAATTTTTTCAAAAAACGCAGTAAAAACATGAAATTGGGTAAAGTCGTGTATCAGAACAAGAGCAATAAATTGAAATTTAGTCGGTCGATTTTTCTTTAGAAAAAACTATTTTTTGGTATAAACTGTTATAAATGCCATATTAAACGCAATGTTTTTTTTATATTTTTTGTTAATAAAAACAAGCCTTTAGCGACAAATAATAATAAATAAAATATTATTAAAATTTTTTAAAAGAATAAGTAAGTAAATTATTATTTTTTATACATTTTTGGAGGTGATTTTGAAAGCCTGTATCTTCTTAACTTGTAATTTTATTAAAGTATCGGTGAGTATCACATTTTTGAATCACAATTAGCTGAGTATTTAGCTGTCTGTGATAGATTAATTTTCTTTTTTTTGCAAAACCCTCTTTTCCCCACGCCTCTAACATTAAAAATCCTATATCTTAAAAACAGATGTGTGTTGACCCCATGTTATATGAACTTTTTTTTCGGAAACAACCACCTGCTGCACTATGGCCCCCAAGTTATGGGACATCCTGTATAATTTGTCGAATTGTTTTAAAAGTATGTAAAGAAATTATTTTGCGATAATAATTAAAAACGGAAATATAGGTAGACGAAAAATTTATTGATTAATTAAAAAAGGAAAAGCACAAATATTGTTCTTAACAAATAGACAAAAACCAAAGAGAAAAAAATGCACATAATGTATAGTCTAATTATTACAACCGCTTTTTAAAGCATGTTAAGAGATTATTAATTAGATAATTAAAAAACGGGAATATAGAACATACAAAAAGGAAATTTATAATTACAATTTTACAAAAGAACAGAAAAGAACAGATACATACAATAAATTAAAAATATTAATATAAATAATAATATTTAATTTAGAAAAATATTCCTTTTCAATTCACAATCTTTTGTAATTTTCTTGATAGATATTATTAAACAAGAAGTCATTTGCTGAGAAAATCGTGGCCACTTTTTTACCCTGTAAACAAACGTTCTTCTCTGTCCTGAATCGAATTTTTACACACTGTTAACAAACCAAACGTGAAAATGTTTATTTATATGTCTTTTCTTAGTAGCACTGCACTGAAACAATCCAAAAAACACAAACTATTCAGCGAAATATCAACAAAACTCTCTTGAAAATACGAATAACATCATATACCACGAACATAAACATAGGATTTAGCACAAGTGGTGACGTCACGCCGCTCTCCTCACCCCGCAAAATTTGTTAACACAGGTTAAATGGAATTAAGCAGTCCTTTATGTCTATAGTCCTTGGGTAAAACCAAAGAAAATATATCAACAAGAAATCGACAAAATCTGCATGACAGTAATGCAGTAGTATTACACTCAAAGAAAAACCTGTGCAATTTTTGTTTTACACGAAAAAAAGAACAAATTCAAAATTTTACTAGCAAAAATATTGTCAGGAATCCATGTAATTTACTTTGTTTGAATGGTAACCTTATTTGTTTATTTGTATAATGGAACCACGTCCTGTATACAGGGATGTATGTTTTACTTTGGCCTATAAATATATTTGTTATCCCTTTCAACTGGTCTAGCATGTTCTATGAGTTCTAGGATGTAACGAGTTTTAAAAGAGAATAAGGTTTGTACTGGTATTTATAATGTGCGTCTTCAGCTCACCACCGGCACGAGCCGCGACTGACTCCAAAAAATTTTATCCGACTAATCCGTTTCTCTAGTGTCTAGGGGAAATTTTCTTTAAGTTGACATAAAAGAATTGCATGTAGGTGTGTAATACACCAGAATGTGCCTCTTATTTTTGAAGTTCTCTGGAAAAAAAATGGCGATTGCCCCCGCCTGAGACAACCTGTAATTATTTTTTTGAAACCGACTGGAAAACAAGTACTTTGCGTAAATTTTTTTCTTTTTGGAAAATTTTCCATTTTCCAAAGGCACGGAAAAAGAACAAAGAGACCGGGAAATCTTTTTTAAAAATGATCTAAAATATAAAGTGACATTTAAAATTAAGCATGAATTAATTGAAATATAGTCAATTATAAATGCAACCTATGGGTTTTTGATATGTATAAATATAATAGCTTTTGAGTAAGTACTTTAATCTCTACATGTAGAGTAGCATGTTTGTAGTGTTTCATCTCTTTTTAAAAAAATGATTATTTACATGTTGGTTGTGTTTGTGCTGTTTTATACCGGTTTAAAAAAAATTCGTAGGATACACGATCGGAAACTATATTTAGAGGTCTAGTAACGTAAATAGCTATTAATTGTATTTTCTCCCAATTGTGGTTGGGTTTGTTCCTGTTTCTAAAACAATAAAAACATATAACGGAGATTCAAAACGTTTTATAAAAATTTCTACTTTAACAAAATTTGTTTTATTGTCAATCCCCTTTTTTTCCTTTTTCTCATAATTTTTAAATTTAACATAGTCGGAAATAATCTTTAAACAATATAATATTACTTAGATTTCTATAAATATTACAGTAATTATTGTGTATTTTTTAGTCATTATTTTTTCTATTTAATTCCGTATCCGATTTTTCTCGATAAAAATATATAACCGTTTTTGCAAACAATCAAATAAAAAGTTAACAAGGGTCGATTTTCTATGACCACAGTTATTTGATTGTATAGGTGTAATGTCCCTCTTAATTTGATTTTTTCTTCGTGTAATAAAAATGCACCACAAACCACAGTTACACAAAAATTTTCTCAGTGTAATATAACTGCATTAGTGTCATTTAGTTGAGGTGACGTCGCACAGTGGGGCAGAAACACAAAAAGGTGCGATAAAGTCTCACAGTGCAATGGATGTATTCCTTTGTAGTCAGGAATGTTTGAAATTAATTACTTAGTGATCCAAAATAAAAAAAATTGACCCCGAGCTGTTAGTCAAGGTATAAGTGGTCGAATAAGCTTCAAAATATTTCCTAAAATACTATGTACGACGGCAATGTTTACAAAATGTTATATTATGTTGTAGACCCTACAGAAACGGAAAGGCCAAGTTTGCCCCCTCCCCAATAACTAATCGTCCCCCTGAAAAATGAAAACACCTAAACCCCCCCAAAAAAAAACATTACAGAACCGACATTAAATTTTTACACACTTTTCTTCTGTCTGACTTTCGCCATTTTTAAAATAACTTGACAAAAGCTTTCAGGGGCGTATATATGGGAGGGCCTGGGGGGCCGGGGCGCCCCCCGAAGCTAAGATTTTTCTAGATATTTTCCACATATTTCATGAATACAAACATAAAACAGCATAAAATACGGCCTCATGGGGTCTCGCCCCCCCCCCCCTCCCAAACTACCTCGGGCCCACCCCGAGACATTTTTTTATATACGCCAGTGGAAGCTTTCTTTGTTTATAAATGATCATGTGTAGTACATAATATACTGAACAGAACAAAAAAAATTTAACTATATTAATAAATCAAATAATAAGTTTAAAAAAAGATCGGTCTGAAAGCGTAAAATTAACGTATAAACCTCGTTATAAAAGAGTATTTTTATCCTTTCGCTACACTCGTGCTAAAAACTTTTTACCTTGAAATAAAAAGTGTCACTTGTATCCCCTGGTATATATTATAAGAACAGGGCCCTCTTTAATCCTTATTTTAGCGATAAAACTGTCACTTTTTATCCTATCATACATTATGTTTTTAGTAAAGTAGCTGAAAACCACATAATTATAATTATAATTTAATTTTAGGGCATAAAAATCCAAAAGTTTAAAAAATATCTCCTAAACTTCGTAATTAGTGTCTTGTTAGCTATTGGCCAATTATATACCTCGCTACGCTCAGGCTACAAACTTTTTGCCTCGGGATAAGGTGTAACTTTTATTCCTTAATATATAATGAGTATAATAATATTATGTGTAGATGTATATGTATTTAGTACGTTATATTTTAAATATCTATACTACAATTTAAACACATATTTCGCTAAGTTTGGAGAAAAATGTTAATATTTAAAAATTAATTCCGGCCTTATTAGGAAAAACTAGCAGCTAAATGTGGCATCATTTTAAAATAGGTTCAATATCATCATTTTAAAATAGGTTCAATAAAAAATTACATGTGAAAACTCGCCCGCGACAGCAGACGACAAGTTACTTTGTGTCCACGTATATTTTTAAAATTAAAGAAAATAATAAATTTTTGAAAGATTTTACAAAAATGGCAGTTTGAAGAAAAACAAAAAAAAAATTTGCATTTTTTTTATACGAGAATAATGTACTCACAATAGTGATTATCTGACATAATTAAAATTATTTTAACCAAACTTGATCAACATTAAAAATTGTGGCAAATTTGATTAATTTGTTTTCTTAAAACAACTATGCAACGTCAGTTTTCAAAACACGATAACTTTGACAATTGTTTTATTCATTTGTTTGGCGTTTGACTATCCGAAGCTAACTTGCTATGGTAAAGCGATTATTAATAAATAGTTTTCAGTAAAAATATCTCCCATATTAGATAAATGAGTTCTGCACTAAATCGCATGTTTTCTTGATTTTGCCCCTCTGTGCGTCGCATATTTGTTTCCCATATGAACAAGGCTTTGAGTGACAGTATTTTGCTTCTTGTTGATATATCTACTTTGGTAAAACCCTATTTATTTTTTATATATAAGTGCGAAAATTATCACTTTTCCGCACGCGGTTGCAGTTGGTCAACCAAATCGCAAATCATAAAAATCCATGGATTTTGTATGCACACCACATTATAAAACTTTATGACTGGGCACTATTTGCCAGATCCCTGTCATACATATTAAGCATTAAAAGCTTGACAATGCCTTGTTATGGGCGGTTCTTGATAAATAATTAAAAGTTGGGTTGTAAAGACACCGAAAAAAATAAATATTAAGATACCGAATCTTAGGTTTTTCGCAGAGTGCGGAAAAGTAGTGCGGAAAAAAACTTTTCTGCACGCAGTTCCAATGAAGGCGATAAAATCTGAAAAGGAAAAATGCGATGAGGATACCTACTTTAGAAAACCACTACGGAAGCAGCTCAAGTTAATCTTAGTAGGTATCCACATTTCACTTTTCCATACTGATGATTTATAAGAAGACAGTAACATCAATTTGTTCTGAGGACGAGCCCAAAAATTAATTTATTCAGTCTTTGACCAAACCTCAAAAAATTCCTTTCATGTTTAAAAATGTAAAGTTTGGTGATTTGCAAAGATATAGGTAGCCATATTTTATCTATACAAAATGAAATAATAATAAAAAAATTAATAAACAAACACCCAACTACTAAATTTACTTGTAAGTACTAGTCGCAGTTGAGTACAATATTTATAGGTATACCTATAATGTACTGGCTGTATATAACAGTCATTAGACCAATGATTGCGTACGGTGCAATAGTCTGGTTTGAGAAGGGACATCAAAGAACCTCGAGAGCCAAACTAACCAGCTTACAACGACAGGCCAGTCTTGGCATATGTGGTGCAATGAGCTCTAGCCCATCGACTGCCCTTGAATGCTTACTAAACTTACCACCGCTTCACATTTTCTCAGAGGCGGAGACACGAAGAGCAACTTATAGAATAAGGCCAACCACCAGGATGGCCGGGCAAACAAAGTGATATAAACAGCCCTGATTAGGGAACAAGAGTTGGATGCAACTCTAGGAGTGATATCCGACGTCATGCCCATCACGGTGTACAGCTATATAACATTATACTCCCAGAGAGGGAGGAATGGTTAAAGACCAGGACCAACTTTTCAAACAACGATAGCTTCTGGTATACCGACGGATCCAAAATGCCGTCAGGCGTTGGATCTGGAGTTGTTAGTATCCAAGAAAAAGTCAAGATTCAACAGTCTCGGCAAATTGGCTACTATATTTCAGAACGAACTCGTAGGCATTGAACTGTGTGCCCAGTGGATTACTGACCACGAATGAACCAACAGGACAATAAAAATCTTCTTCCGACAGGCAAGCAGCCTTAAAAACGCTTGATTCCTACACGGTCTCATCAAGAACCGTGAGGAACTGCAGAGACTCGCTGAATACGCTTGGTAGCGCTAATAAGGTGTCATTAGTATGGATACCAGGGCATTCTGGACACGAGGGAAATGAGGCCGCGGACCAGGCAGCGAGGGAAGCGGCATCTGCCGAATTTTTCGGTAACAATACTGGATGAATATACCAGAACTGGCTCACTCTAAAGAGTTCATTAAAGGACCTTGTCAGAAGAGAGCCAGAAATATCATTGGACTTAACAGACAGGAGATCCGTATAGTGACTGGACATTTTACGGGTCACTGTCGACTAAGAGTATCCATGCACAGAATGGGAATAACAGAAGAGACCGAATGTAGACTCTGTATGGAGGATGATGAAACAGTTAGACATGTACTGTGCGAATGTCCAGCTACTGCACGTTTACGTCAAAACACTTTCGGTAAACCTCAGATTGATTCAGAAGATCTGATCAGTGTCTCACCCAAACTGATAGCTAACCTTTTTGGAGGATTAGGCATACAGTGGTGAGAAACCGCTCAAAAGTGAGCCACAATAGACCCACTAGTGGTCGCAGTGGAAGGGCTGCAAGGCCCACTCATATATGAATCATCATCAATCATCATCATAATGTACGACATGCTTCAACTTTTAGTTTTGATGCCCAAAGCGCACTTACGAAATTATACAGTTTTGTGTTTTCATGAATCAGGTTATTGGGTAATTTTGTACCCAACTGCGACTAGTAGTTACAAGTAAATTTAGCAGTTAGGTGGTTTTTTATTTAATTTTTTTTTTATTTCCAACTTTTAGGTTCAATTCTTATTTAGCCTTATAAAAAGTACTATGCATTTACAATTCATTTAGCTTTAACCAAAAATTACGTGTAGATTTTCTTCGGACGCGAACAGTGTTACCTTCCATTGAGTGAAGGTGGGGGAGGACAGAGGGAGAAGGGAACTATTAAAATTATGTCGAAAAAAATCTTAAAGCGTGTGCCGAAAAAATTTTTGAAATCGTTCTAAATTTGTGACAGGTATGGCTACAACTATTACTAATATGGAGGGTGGGGAGAAAAGAGGGAGAGGCAGGGGAAAATTAGTAAAATGATTATGGAAAAAAAGCTAAAGGTATGCAAAAAGAATTTTTGAAATTTCGTGAAAGGTATAACTACAGCTATTACTAATAAGCAGGGAGAGGAGAAGAGAGGGAGGGAAAAACTAGTAAAATGATTTTGAAAAAAAGTCTTCAAGCATGTGCAGAAAGAAATCGCTTTATATTTGTGAAAGTTATCCCAAGCAACATTTTATTGCATATTGGCAAGCTAAAGGGTCAAAATTTCCAATCATTTGTCAAAACTTCTACTTTTTTCCTTAAAAAAATTACTTTGCCGTTATAGGTTTGTAGGATATGTCATAAACTGGAACAAATAACCCAAGAAATCGTTATTAATAGACAAGAAATTTTGAAGAATTCTTTCAGGAAAAGCTTTCTAATTTTTTCCTTCTTTGTAAGTCTTTAAACTCGGTTTAGCTATAAAGGCAAATTAACGACACAGTTTGTGCTAACCTGACCTAGTATTCTACTTTGAGGTTCTCGATTTCCCTGGGCATTTTTAAGACAACATAGCTTGTAAAACAGTGTAAATCTTGACCTTAACATGGCTTCACTTAAAGTGTGATAATAGGCTAGCTAGGAAGATGTCAGATCTATCATAGATCCATATTCATCCATATGGATATTTTTATTAACGGGGCATTGCATCCATATGCGGTTTTCGATATATAGTAGAGCTCATATTTCTTAATAATTTGTGTTACAACCAAGGGAGAGCTTTTGGTTTTAAGATATCAAAAAAATTTGTTTTCAAGGCTAATATAGCGTGGAGTTTCACTTGGATGGATCCATTAATTTTTGTATTGGAGCTCAAGATTATAAGCTTTATTTCAAGGAAGGGGGGGGCTCTCATCCACCTGGATCCCCTACTGCCCGTAGCCAGGAAAAGCAAGGTGTGTTGGTAAAAAACCTAGGCAATTTTCTTAAGGTTACTTACTAGATGAATCAACAATCATCTTAGCAATGTACTCAGTAATATTTTCTTCTTAATTTTGATCAAAGAAGGGGCCCAACTTACCAAATAATGACATTTTCTGACCAGAACAGGGAAAGACCTAATGCTTACCTTTAAATCCATACATCCATGCCCAAATTAGCCCCGGGCTCTAAGAGGCCTAGGGCCAACGAACCCAAGGCACTGGCCGGGCCACCGGGGCCCCGACAGGGATCCCCGCCCTCCCGCCCGGGCCTGTCCGGGCCTGAAACGAGTTGGAGTTGAATAAAATATATTTCAGTTTTTAGTTATTTTAGCTCACACGTACACTATAGCTTGGGTGTCCATATATTGGCAGAGTATTTTTAAATAATATTTTCAAAAATTTTTAAATCGTATCAATGAGATAGACATTACAAATTTTTACGAACCACCTCTTGATGCACACCTTTCTAAGCAGCTTCGTTTGTTTTCATAAAACTTTATTTATTTCACTGGTGCAATAACCCTAATTGATTTGCAGTGGCGTAGCGTGGGGGGGCGCGGGGAGTTTGTCGCCCCCCCCCCGCCCCGAGGGTACTGGCGCCCCATGGGTGGCCGAAGCGCCCCAAGCATTATTAATAAGCAGGGCCGGCAACGGCAAATTAAGAGGGCGGCAAAGGAAACTAAAGACATGATGACCTTCCCCCCGCCCCTTCAGGCACGCTACGCCGCTGTTGATTTACTAAATAAATATAAATATTGCCTGCTTAATAGTCAGAGCATATTATTTTAAAAGGCTTTCCGTTTTTGGGTCAAGAAGCAAATCATATTACTTTTTGGCAACAGACCATTTCCCCTTAATTTGACCCCGCTGAATCCGAATATCTCTGTTGCCAACTCGAAAAATCGACAGGGACGGAGAAAGTTTCCCCCAATCCCCCAAAAACCTGTTTTTTTTTTTCAGTTTTATGCAATTTTCTCGAAAACCAACCTTTTTATCAAAAATTGCAAAGAACAGTTTTTTGTGGAGAATAAAATTCCCTTTCCAACGATGTATTGGTCAATAAGGTTAGGAAAAGCAAGTAGCTCTTCAGTGGCGTACGTAAATTGGGATTATTTAGAAAAAACATGTTTATTATAGGTTTTTCAAAATTTTCTCAAAAACTACAATTTTTAGGAAAAAATATGTAGGAGACTTTATTGTAGAACATAACATCTTCTTTTAAAAACTTTATTAAGATGTCGGGTTGTTGCCATATTTAAGGCTTCAGGGGCGTAGAAATATAAACTTATTTTCAAAAATAACTGAAATAATCAGTTTCTTTCTCTTGCATATTTAAATATCTTTTCTAACTAAGATTTTCAGAAAAAAATGTGCCTTTATTCTTTATTAAGGATAAGAAAATTTCTTTTTATATGGTATATTACAAAGTGAGGTTAATGTTATGATGAATACTTCAAAAAGGTTCGTAATTTATACCTATTAAAATAAAATGTTTCCAAATTAAAATAAACTGTTTTTTGATTAGATTAGATATTTTGATTTATCTAAATAAGTTCTTTAAAGCAAAAAAACACCGTTGGTTATAAAAGGATGAGGCATAGGGGCCATGGCCCCCCCCTAAGCAATATTTTTGTGCAGAAAGTAACAGTAGTAACTTTGACACAGGTGTTTTTGGTTATCTTTTTAAGCATATGGAACTAAAAATAAAGTGGTGCATCTTATGCAACGGTTTGGGAGGGGGGGGGGGGGGGCATAATCATAATCAGATTTTGATGAAAATTGAATGAAACCCGTAACAAAAATAATAGTTTTTGGTAATTTTTGCAATTTACGGACGCCCCTGGAGAGTTTTCTATACTATGGGTCACATTTTGTGACACACTGTTTAAAAGGACATTTTATTATCGGGCCCGCCGCCGAGGCCATAAAAGGTCGAAAGTACAAAAGGTCGAAAAAAAATCGACAAAACAAAATATTAAAAATACAAATTTACCGTATCAAGTCGAATTGACCTGTCCAGTCGATGTGGACCCGCGGCCGTACTTTCGATCTTTTGTACTTTCGACCTTTTGTACTTTCGACCTTTTGAACTTTCGACCTTTTGCTTTTTGATTTTTTGTACTTTCGACCTTTTGTGCTTTCGACCTTTTGTATTTTCGACCTTTTGTACTTTCGACCTTTTGTACTTTCGACCTTTTATCCGCCGCTCTTTATTATCCACCGGAAAGCTAATAAGACACAAAATTGATTAGTTTGGATTGATCTTAAATAATGTCTTTAAATTAAGAACACCACTGGAGCGGTAAATATAAAATAACTTTCACCTTATTATACATTGTTTGAAAGGAAATTTTATTGGCTATGACGAAGTATAGAACACATTTTTTGATAAAGAGCTTGGTTTTTAAGAAAATTGAATAAAACGTATGAAAAACATGTTTTTTTTAATGATTTGTTGAAATCACCCCCGTTGACGGACCCCACCGAGTTTTACATTTTTAAAAAGGGAATTTCCCTGTCTACAAAAAAGTGTAGAACAGGTTTTTTCATGTTAAGTTTAGTTTTTGAGAAAATTAGATAAAACGTGTAACAAAAATGGTTTATTTTCTGTTTTTTCAAAATTAATTTAATTTACGGATGCCCCTGACGTTTTTTTTATAAAACCGATTTAATCAAGTTATACGTCATTTTGAAGGAAATTTTATTGAGTATACTAGAATGTAATACATGGTTTTCTGTAGATATTAGTTTTTAAAAAAATTAAATAAATCTTGGAAAAAACATAGGTATTTTTTCAACTTTTTTTAATTACTTCAATTAACGGACGCCGCTGGAGAGTTTGCTATTAGTTTAACTTTATTAAGTTATACCATGTTGAAAAGGGAATTTTATTGTCTACAATAAAGTATATTATACATTTTTCTCTTAGAACCTTAGTTTTCAAGAAAATTTGAAAAAACCTCAAACTTTCAGATTTTGGAGGTTTTTGCAGCCATTAAAAAAAAATTATATGTTATTATTTTTTAATTATACAAATATATATTTTGAATGTACACCTGTGACAATTTGGGCTTTCCAGCCATTTTGGCCGTCATCTTGAATATCTCAGCCCCTGTTAATATTTCGATTTGGCAACAGGGATATTCGGATTCAGCGGGGTCAAAATAGGGGGAATTGCCCATTTGCCAAAAAGTAATATAAAACGCTTCTAGAAATTGGATTTTCCCGAATTTTGCCTGAACTATAATGAAATAATACACGTATACATATCATACTTCTTTTTTCTTAAATGCATAAAAATTAGTAGTAAGTTAAGACTGCCCTAGGGATATAGGATATAGGTAATGTTGGAACTATTTAGAATACGAATATTGTAAAGTTTATACTACAAAGTAGTTCAACTTTAGTGGTCTTGTAATAGTCACGCGTGTTATTCATTTCCTATAAACACGCATGACCGGAAATTAGAAAAAAAATCCAAATCGATTCCCATTTGTTTTTTAGATACTTTTTTTATTTTTCGTAAATTAATATAAATGTGTGGATACCGAAGTCGCGTGTTCATAAATTGATAGCAATAATTCAATTAAGTTAATTGATTTTATTCCTTTTCTCCCAAATAAAGAAATTTTGTATTCTTCTGGAAAATAATTTAAGCTAATTCTAGCTTGTTGCGTGGCGCATCTTGTTTAGACAGAGATAGGACAGGTATTCTCGTAATGAAAACGCATAGCGTTTTTAAGACGCTCACCGTTTTATGACGTCAAATTCGCTAACCACCTGACAAAAAATGCAAAAATGGTATTCACGTACGATTGCCCTGAGCATTTTTAGCTCACACATATACTATACTATAGTAGTGTGAGCTATGGTGATCCTAATTTTTTCGAGAAAAAAAAAGTTGCTCCGATTTCAAAAATTTTTATATATCTTTGCGTTTCAGATGATTTTGAAACTTTTTTGTTGTGGTGTCTGTCTGTCTGTCTGTCTGTCTGTCTGTATGTCTGTCTGTCTGTATGTCTGTAACGACCAACGCGCAAAAACCGTTTGCCCGATTTCAATGAAATTTGGTACCTGGCCTGGGTCTTGTGTCGAGATGGTCCCAAATGAACAAAATCCACCGAACACAAGCCATGTAAAAGGGTGGGGGTAGATTAAAAAAATTAGAGTTTATGTGAAAATATGGCGTGTGTGATATTAAATGAAAGGTAATTGAGTGTGGAGTTAAACAAAATAAATTTTAGTGAAAAAAAAGGGTGGGGGTAAATTTCAAAAATTAGAGTTTACTTGAAAATATGGCATGTGTGATATCAAACAAAAGGTAATTGAGTCTGGAGTTGAACAAAATACATTTTAATTTTTGTTTTTTTAAGGAGGGGGGGAAGTTTCAAAAATTTGAGTTTAAGTCAAAACATGGCTTGTGTGGTATCAAACGAGAGATAATTTAGTCTGGAGTTGAATACCATATATTAAAGTTTTTAGTTATATTAGCTCACAGGTACACTATAACTATAGTACCTAGTGTGAGCTTAGGGGCCCATATATTGGCAGAGTTTTTTTAAAACGGTAACCGTGTTTAAAAAGACCTACCAATTGACATCTGTTTTTGGAAATCGCTTGGCGTTTTTAAAAAATTCAAACCTAATAATAAGTATTCTGCACACAGTTTTTAATTTTTTTGGCCAATTTTAAATTTATAGTGGTTAAAGGAGGCTTTCAGCCTATACTCTAAGTATAATATGGTATCAAAATAGCTACCTTTCTTATTTTTCAAGGCAAAAATTAATTTTAAGGAGTTTGTTAATAAAAATTAGCAGTTTTTCTCCCCTCTCTGGAATTTATTTGAGTGGCAGCGACAAATAAATAATTGGAAATTGTTTTCTACACTTCTATATTAAAGTTACCCTGTAGAGTAGGTACCCGAGCCTTTAAGCCTTATTCGGAACACCGTAGTACGAGCGAGTTTATATATTTGGAACAATGAAACGATGATGAATAAAGGTTGAAAAGGTGCCAAAATTCAAAAAGATTTTAATTTTAATAATTAATGTTGAAGATTTTTAACTGAATTTTATTTTAAAACTTTATTTTATTTGTTGGAATATGAAGAAAGTTTATGGTTTACGTCTATACAACCTTTATTATTATCCCCTAGAAGTGTAGGGGTCATCATTACAACCATGCTAGGACACTCAAAAAAACTAGTACCTATAATTGGTAAACATTGAGTCTGGTCACAGTTACTCCATACATATAACATGGGCGCACCCAGGGAAGGGGGCAGGCATCGGCCCCCCCCCAAGCCTATGATTTTTGTATATATTTTCCACATATTTCATGAATAAACACAAAAAATAGCATGAAATACGACATTATGAGGCATCGGGCCCGCCCCCAAGACATATTCCTGGGTGCGTTACTGCATATAAATCAACCTTAAGAAACTGCTAGCCCAACATTTCTTACTAAAACCATTTGTAACTATCACCTTTCCTAGATTTTCGATGCTTTTATCAATAAATACGAAAAATAACTAAAAAACCTGTAATGTATGGCACAAATGTCAAAAAATATAAACAAAAAGCGAGAATTTGAAGGATGCTTAGCGAGTTCCATCCCAAGGGCGCGTTTACCAACGTGAATACCAAATTCGATCCGTCGTCAGCTCAAATGTCATGCGAGAAGGGTGCTGTGCGTTTTGCTTAGCGTTTTCAAAACGTAACGTTTTTAAGCCAATTTATGAGAATACCAGTCCTGACGTTTTTTTGTCAAACCAAACTGAACCGAATCATCCAGTTTTGAGAAGTTAAGTTCTTAGAATTTGAAAACATCGACATTAGATGATTTAACACATCATACAGAAAACACCGCAAAATACCGGAAACGATATCCCCAAATTACGAGAAGCCACACAGAAATAATGATGCAGACGACTAATCAATTTTTAAATTATCCTTCGTCTTAATATCAGGGCCGTCGCTAGAATACTGGCCGCCTGGAACAAGACGAGAAATATGCCGCCCTCCCCAGCTTTTTTCCTCACCTATGCACATGTTTATGTCATTTCCTTACATAAATGGGACCAGCAAGTGAGCCCATAACAAAGTAAAAATTGCAAAAACAATGATGTCAAGTTCTTTAAATTCCTACTCTCTAGTTTTTTGCAGGAGTCATAAAGCCCATCTTATTTAAAAACGAAAACCAAATTTAGATCGGTTTAGTGGTTTCCGAGGTACATATCAGCGTATAACCTTAAACTTTTGGATGGGGTTATGTCAGAAAGTTTTGAATTTTTTTTTCCGATTACCTACTTGACATATACATATTTCCTTAAAACAAAACCCAAAGTTGTCATCCCCCTTCTCACCCAGATGTTGCAAAGTCGAGAAAACCAACCTTGTGTTTTTAAAAAGGGCACTTTTTAAGTTTTCAGTTTTTGTTTTATATCTTGAAATAGAGACATGAGAGAGCAAAATTAGTACTACTTAACTAATTTGGCAAACCTTCTCGGGCGATCAAATACAAAAGAAATACTCTGCCAATATATGGGCCCCTAAGCTCACACTAGGTACTATAGTTATAGTGTACGTGTGAGCTAATATAACTGAAAACTGAAATATATTTTATTGAACTCCAGACTACATTTGTTTGATACCACACAAGCCATGTTTTGACTTAAACTCAAATTTTTGAAATCTACCCCCACCCTTTAAAAAAAACAAAAAACTAAAATGTATTTTGTTAAACTCCGGACTCAATTACCTTTCGTTTGA